>JAGFNQ010006874.1:142138-178868 GCA_024364735.1 Boesenbergia rotunda | reverse complement strand
TTCATTTGTCGATATTACTCTCCTTCTACCTCATTCTCAGTGTTCTTAATAGATAGAATACGTCACAGCGCCATCTTCCGAACTGCAGGTGAAAGTGAGGTATCAAACACCAGCATCTTAGTGACCCTAATCAATCAAATGAATTAGGATCAAGCTGAATAAGGGGAAAAAGATATAGCTTTTGGTGTGCTATCACCTCTCCTTTCGTCCTCCATACCTAGACTTACTGTCGCAAATCCACTGAGGCAATTCATCAAATAGCTAGCGAGCGACAGCTAAAAAAAGATGAGCGAGCCAATGGCGCACGATTTCATGGGCACCATAGACTCATTCGCCCAACTCCCCTTCAGAGGTGCTAACACAATAAGTTATGCAAACACAATAATATAGCAACACAATTATATACATATTTTTTTCACGTGCTAGAGTCAAAAGGGAACTTCATGCAAACGGTTAGACCAGAATTTGTAGGCTTCCCAGTTCTTACAAATAAAACATAAAACATGATATATTTAGAGTTGACAAATACCAATCAAAATCACATTAACCTAGTTAAGCTTAGAGGTAAAATGGATGACACCATCCAAGGCAACCAACACACAAGTCCTGGCTAACATGTCAAAGTATCGAATACAGTCTTCAATTTCGAGAGTAACTGAGATTTGAGAAGAAAGCATAAGCCTCTTGTTTCCAACAAGCACCAACGTGAGTCCTCCAATGTTGCACTAACTCCAGTGCTAGGATGCACCTCAAAATCCATCTACAGCAATAGAGGCAAAGTGAAAATATAAATTAAACTTAGTTTATTTGCAACAAACTGAAATTGCAAAAATCCTTCTACAGCAAACTAAAATTGCAAACTGTAATCTATAGACTTGAGACAAAGTGCTAATAGTGACAAACTAAAATTGCAAAAATCCATCTACAGCAAACTGTAATCTATAGACTAGAGACAAAGTGCTAATAGAGGCAAACTGTAATCTAAATGCCGACTGTATGATCAACAAAAAAAAACAAGACAACTAGTATGATCAAGAAAAGTTAAGAAAGAAGTACGCAACCTATATTATCATGTTATTATCTTAAATTTAAGTCATTCATACTCATAAACAATCAAATCATAATAGCACCAAACACATAACAACAATAAAATATAACAACAAACAAAAACAATAGTACCTAGCTGAACTCGAGCAACATTTATTTTTTCCAGCCGAACTGGCCATGCTTCCCCATAAATTTTCCATGCTTGAACTTGCCATGGCCGAATCCGTGGGAATGCATTCCATGCCCGTAATATCCTCCTGTATACAGAATATGCTCACATATAAATATCATGTCACCTTACCTCTTAATATGAGAATGTTGGTAATAAAAAATGAGACTCACCGTGGTGTGGAGCTGATGGACCAAGATACTCAGCGAGTGGATATCCAGAAGGTGGATAATCAGATGGAGGATATCCAGAAGGTGGATATCCAGCTAGGGGATATCCGAAAGGTGGATATCCAGCAGGAGGATATCCTGATGGAGGAACAAATCCAACAGCGGTATCCAGCACGTGGTATCTAGCGCGTGGTATCCGGTGCTTGAGGAAGTCGCCTGATAATAATCACTGACAAAGTTATTTATTTTTGTTGTGTAAATGGTGGAAATTGAGACAGCTATAAACCTGAGACAGTTGTGTAATTGGTGGAAATTGAGCTTCTGGCGTAGGCTCTTCTATATCCTATTAAAAAAATAAAATTAATTAATTCTAAATGATTTTTTAAATATAACACCAAATAAAAAATTCAAATATTAGTAAAGATAAAACCTGAACAATTGTTGGATTTTGTTTATTTTTGCTTGCCGCATTTTTTTTCTAGAAGAAGTTTCTATGCCTCGTTGCAATCTCTTGCCTGAAATTGTTTTCTTCTTGGGTTTAATTCCTTTGGCTGAAACCTGACTGTTTTCTTCTAGAGATTGAACTAACTCAGTAGCTTCTTGGCTAAAGTTTGATTGGTGGACATTTGCTTCAGTAACTTGTAACTTTTTGTCCACCATCTTACACAAGCTAAGCATACCATTTTTTACATCCATGTATGTGTCATCTCTGTCTGCTGCCTTGTTATGCAATTGAATAGATAATCCAGACAAATCCCGATATCGCATATTTCGAAGAAGTTTTGGATCCAAACCATCTGTGTTCACACTTGAACTACTACCTCCAAAGTATCCGTCTTTTGCATTTCTTGTCCATCTTTTCAAAACATACTCATTTGGGATCTTCCTGATATTTTGCATAGAAAATATTTTCAAAATATGAGGACATAACATCCCAGCAAATTCATATTTTCTACAGCTACAACTGCACTGGATGTTTTCACAAGATGAATCAAGTGTAACTATATGATGGCACTTCTTTTTGTGCGAACTAACTTTGTATGTTGCATGTGATCCAACAATCTCATAAATTTCTACATTAGAATCATGAGATTTATACCACTCTTGTTCAAAACACTTGTATACCTCAGGAGTATAAGTAGAACTCGCATGTTGTAATATTTCCACTGGATACAATAAACATGGAACACTTGAATTTGATCTAAAATCAGCTTTTAACTCTTCATATCGACGATCATCAAGCAATCTCTGGAAGTGATGGAAAAAGTCTAAAAACTTATGTTGATAAGAGACATATCTTTTCAAAACACTATTCATGCTCTCACTTCTTTGGGTTGTAGTCATATCCGCACAAAACATTTGTCGTCCATATACTAAAGCCCATTTTTTTTTATGCGAAATAATCGTCTCAACCAAGCATTCTCTTCAAGTCCATACTTTGTCAACATTATGTTCCAAGCTGAAATAAAATCTTCCTCTTCATCAAAGTCATATATACACGAGGAAAAATCTTTAGCAAACTCTTTGAATTGAGAAAAAACTCCACTCAAATGAATTGTGACATTTTGATAAATGTGCCAAATACACAAACGGTGATGTGTTTCAGGCCATTTGGAAGCTAAAGCCCTTGCCATTATAGCATCTTGATAAGTAAGAATGGTTGTTAGTGTTTTCCCTGACATAGCTCTGGTGAATGTATCAAACAACCACTCAAATGTCAAAGCAGTTTCATCATATAATAAAGCTGTACCGAAAATTATGGATTGCTTATGATGATTAACACCTACAAACAATGCAATTGGACGACCTTCATTGTTCTTCCTGTAGATTGTGTCAAAGCAAACAACATCTCCAAAAATGCTATAATCAGCTCTCATCTTAGCATCAGACCAAAAAATATTTGTGATCAAATCATCTTCATCAACTTGAATAGCATCAAAAAAATTAGGATCATCAGACTGCATTTTTTGTAAATATTCAAGTACACCTCCTGTATCCCCAACTCTCATATGTCCTGTTCTTTTGGATCGTAAGTAATTCTTATAATCTTCAGGAATAAACCCTAAATTCTCCCTCCCACCTACTTGTCTCGCCATAAGATCATGAGATGCTTTTGGGGGGATTCCCACCTCACATGCCATCTCAATTTGTATCGCTGCATCAAAAGAAATGTTCCTATGAGATCTATAGAGATGTGTTTTGTTTGGGCTTGAAAGATAGTGATTATGCTCTTTAACAAATTGCACAACTCTAAACTTGTCATGATTTCGACAACTAATCTTCAGTTTAGCATCACAACCAAATCTTGTTTCAGGACGATGTTCTTTCACATAAATATCACGCTTGTCCTTTCCCCTTTTACCTTGTGCGCAACAACAAAATGTCTTGTCAATTAAATTTCCAGATCTATCACTATAGGCTGTTGTCTTTCTTATACCAAATCCAACTTGTTTAGCATATTTCAAATAAAAATCATACGCTTCTTCTTCTGTTTGAAATTCCATACCCATTTTTGGCACAAAATCTTCTGTGATTAAACAAACAATGCAACCATACCAATCAACAATGCATATATTTAATCAAATTCTGTAAAATTCGAGGTATATAAAGTTGAATATAGTCCAAATATGAATCTCATTACCTTCATCAGCCCTATGGTCTCCGATTGCATCCGAATACTCTTCAATTGTTTCATCAAATTGCAACCTACGGCAACTTGTAGATTCACCCTCCATAATATGTGATTAAAGAAGCCTTGTTCAGAATTCTAAAGATCACATAGTAATAATGATGACCAAGTGTAAATAACTAAAAATTGCTACATTAAAAAATTACTACTAGCAGAAATGTAACAGCTCCTCCAGGACAAGCTGATAACATATGACGTGTGCTTTCTTTGACAGTTTGCAGTCCTTCTAAAACACGTGCAATTTTCTCACATTTTGACATGAGTGGGAACTGAAGGCCCAAATACATTCAGATATTGTAACTGACACCAATTGATAACCAAGACAAGTAATCAAAGAAAGATAAAAAAACATCATGCTGGTAGGAAAAAAATAATAAAAAGATCCTATGTTTCTACAATTTTAACTTGTACCACAAAACATTTACAATAATATTGAGGAATGCCTCTGCGTTCATAGTTATTTTGAAACATTTGCAGTATATGGCAAATTGACAGCATTCAACTGTTCTACAAGCTCCTACAGTTGTTTGGTCTCGCAATAAGTAAGCTAGTTCCATAGGACTTCCCACCAATACATGGGATTTGAATCCATATAACGACATAGTTAGAAGGGGTTTACCCTTATCACTACTGCTCCCCAAAGGGAAAAGTCTCACATTGAATGTGGTGTGAGGACACCTTGTGGTCGAGACCAAACAAAAAAAAAACTTTCATGCATGTTGCTCTACTCCATGTTACTTGCTCCATTTACAAGTTAAACCTCATTAACATGTGGAAAGCATACATCCTTTTTTTTATTACATTTAAAACCAAGTTATTCCTATTGTTTCATATGGTCCACAAAATATAGCTTTTAATCTATATCTGGATACTTCAATTGCAGAATAGTAGTACAACAATCTGACAATTCCTTGTGCTCTAATGATTCTTTTCTAACTTCATGTTTTTTAAATGAGATGCTTAAGATGTAGTGACAATTTGTTTCTCTAATGAAAACAATATATATTGTAAACATTCATTATCTTGAATAATTAAGTTGTATGCTATTGGTACATAGATAAATTTTTCGTGTATGGACTGAATGAAGAGACGAGAATGAAAGAAATAGAAAATGTTTCTTAGACACATGAAGGATAAATTGTTGGATGGTTACCTTATGCAGATGAAACAATTGCCCCTCTACTTCAATAACAATATCACTTGGGATCCTTGTTTTAGAGAACCTACATAGCATCAAACAATTACTTCATATAAGTTGAATACAAGCTCTGGTTGAACAAAATTTTGTATCGTACATTTCTTTCGATCCACATTCATGTAGATAAAAGTAGAGAATTCTTACAATCCAGTTGAAAATAAATTGTCAGGGGTTATGATCCATATCTTACTTAAAATCAGCAAAATGTATCTTTTTTAAATACTTATTTGTAAGCTTTGTCGTTACCTTCTGCGATGCGCCCGCAAGGAGGAGGGTTCGGGAAGGGCTCGTCGTCGGCAGCGAGAAGGGAGGAGGAGGGCTCGTCGGGTAGTCGGCGGCGGCGAGAAGAAGGCCCGTCGGCGGTGGCGAGAAGTGAGGAGGAGGGCTCGTCGTCGGCGGCGAGAAGGGAGGAGGAGGGCTCGTCGGGTAGTGTCGCCGGCGAGAAGGGTGGACGAGAGGATCGTCGTTGCCCACAGTGAGAAGGGAGGAGGACGACGCAGCGCTGCTAGGGTTAGAGCTTTTTTGCTGTGCGCAGAGGGGAAAGGCGATGGCTAGTCGGGTAGTGTCGCCGGTGAGAAGGGTGTGACGAGGCCCACAGTGAGAAGGGAGGAGGACGATGCAGGGAAGGCTGCTAGGGTTAGGGCTTTTTCGCAGCGCTGCGGGCAGAGAAGGCGATGGCTTTGCTTTTTTTCGCAGCGCTGCGGGCGAGTAAGTGCGCTGCCAGAAACACGTGCTCCTCGCGTGAGAAGCTTTGTCGTTTAGTGAGTGGCACAGAGGTGCAGAGAAGGCAGCGTCGCAGAGGATCCGAACTGAATATCATCTCTCTAGACGACCACGAGCGATACTGTACAACTGCACCGCCTTGCCCTTGGCATTGCACAATTGGCTAGCATGACTGCCTCGCGCGGTCTCATGAGAGCGACCAATGTGGCCGCCAGTCTGGCACAACTTCTCAATTTTTTTTCCTTTCTCTTTTTCTCCCCCCTTTCCTTTCACAGGATTTCTGTTGATTCCTTTATCTCCTCTTCTTTCTCTATTTTTTTTGCCCTCTTCCTCCATATGTTTTTTCTACCTAAGTTCATTCCCTCCTCAATCCGCAAAAGAAATCGTAATGAAGAAAATTATCTTTAACTCCCATACACTATGCTTAGTAAATAGTAAGGGGTCCGTGCACTAGTTTTGCAAGTTTTTTTTCTTTTTTTTTTCGATAATTTTTGGATTATTGCGATTGATCCTATCAAAGAGCGAGATAGATTCCCAAGAGTGAGCTGGACTCAGGAACAACTCCTACTAGCTCTGAGGACTACAAGAAAGATGACCGTCAGCAACCCGTCGGGGAATTTCTCCGGCAAGGCACTCCGACGATCAAATCAGTAGTTAGAGAAGATGAAAACTGGACAAAGACTGTAGCAGAAACTTATCGTGCGCACGTACTCGCGTGTTAAGTGAGGAGTGTCTTATATAGTCGAGGGAGTCGACAACCTCTGCCCCGCTTCTACCACATTTTGTCTCATGCGGGGACAGGTTCAGGGGTCGCTGTCAGCTCGCCGACCGGTGCCGCCCATTCTGACATGGGCAGGGGCGTCGTGGTACGGGTTGCCAGAGATTGTCAGACAAGTACTGTGTTAGCGGGATATTCGCGATTCGGACACGAGTGGTGTCAGGCCTGAACCGACCTGCGCCGACTCTCGTACCACTTTTATCGGTGATCTTATCGCGAAGTGAGGTGGTCTCCCAAGAGCGAGGCGGTCTCCTGAGTGCCACGAGTTGCTGATGCTGGCCCCGACCTGCAAGAGAATGACCATTAGCAAATCCGCCAGGAAAAGTCCTCGGTGGAAGAGCAAGAAAGTAACGGAACAGTGAAAAAAATACTATTGCGCGTACCTGTGCGAAGGGGAGCGGAGGGGCTTATATAACCGAGGGAGATGACAGCTTCTGCCCGGCTTACCACCTCTTGTCGTATGTGGGAACAGGGCAAGGCATAGCCAGTGGTGGCAGGGTAAGGTGTCACATACTAGAATAAGACAAGGGGTACTATCAGCTCGCTGGCGGGCATCGTCAGGCACCGGTCGGCCTGACACGAACGTAGGTAGTCGTGGTACGGGATGCGAGGTTATGGCAGGGGATCATGGTATCAGCGAGATACTCGCGATTTAGGCCTGAAGAGTATCAGGTCTGCGCCGACTCCGTACCCCTTCTGCTAGTGTGGTGTCAGAGAGTGAGCATTCCCGAGAGTTACGACAAATCTCGAATGGGAGCGCCGACCTGTGACGCCGAGGGTACCCGGGTCGGATAACTATTATCCCAGAGATCAGGCATCTGTGTCCTCCGAGACACGGAGGGGGCTCGGGCTTAATTATCCCGACCTCGCCGAAGGTCAGATGGCTAAGGACCCGGGTGTTGAGGCAATCTGTGGTCCGGAGTGATCAAATATTTTGATGTTTGAGCAAAGGGTTTAAGTTAGGTTTCCCTTGTGTTCTAATATATGTATGTTGAGTGTGCATGTTGTGCAGGTTTACACATATTGACTTGGCTGGACAGCTTCGGTATGGTGAAGGGTTGCATGGAGACAAGCTGGAGGCTTGTGTGCACCCGAGGGACCTTGGTATAGCAGGGATGATGAGCCGAGGGTCGCAGACTTCGAGGCGTACGTGAAGGATGGCATGGAGACAAGCTGGAGGCTTGTGTGCATCTGAGAGACGAGGGTCGAAGATGAAGAGGGCGCGAAGGCAATAGTCAAGGCTGCTGGTGAAGAGTCAGCAAGTCATGAAGGGACAAGAGTCGAGGGAGGAGGACTCCAAGGGCAAGCCGGGAAGTGGACTTCAAAGGGCACACGCGAAGGGTGGCATGGAGGCAAGTCGAGGGCTTGCGTGCCCATCCGAGGGACGATAGCCGGTGGAAGAGGATTTCAAGGGGCAAGCCAAGGGAGTGTACCTGAAGGCGCGCGTGGAGGAGGGTCATGAAAGTGAGGAAGAGTGAGATTGCAAGTTGGGCAGTCGACTGGCGATATAACAGTCGACTGCCAGCAAGTTCTGAAACTCACAGAACACTTTTGGCCATGAACCAGTCAACTGCTCTGGGAGCAGTCGACTGGTGTGTAGCAGAATTCGAACATTGGGATTGTCAACGGTCGAATCTGAGTGGGGGCAGTCGACTGCCCTGGGAGCAGTCGACTGCCAGCGAGGGTTTTCAGCCCGAGTTCTATTTAAAGATAACTCGGTTTGGGCTGAGACTTTTGGCGAAATTTGCTTGGTTAGAGTAGATTAGTAGCCTTTGGTGCTCAGGTATTGTGGAGGTGCTGTGGCGAGGTTTCTCCACCCACAAGGAGCGACAAGGGCTAGTCGGAGGTTATTCGGGGAGTGATCCACCGAAGGATTCTTGGATTAGTCACCCTTCGGGGTGGATACCAAGTAAAGCGGTAGAGTTAGCATTGCTCTTTGTTGTTAGTTTTATTTTTGTTTGTATTTTCGCTTGCGCAACTAACAACATAGGAAGAAGAAGATTCGAAAAGTGCTATTCACCCCCCCCTCTAGCAACGTACAAGATCCAACAAGTGGTATCAGAGCTAGGACCGCTCTTGATTGGAATAACCGCCAAGGGAGCAAGAAAGCTAGAGGAAAAATAATGGAAGACAAATTTGGGGATGACATCTACACTCCACCGCCCTACGACCATGAAGATTTCTCATATTGGAAAGCTAGAATAGAGACATGGTTCGGAATGGAGTGGGATCTTAGGATTGCTCTTGAAGAACCATTTGAGATTCCAAAGGATAAGCACGAGAAGAAGCTTAGGCCTAGATATTGGAATCAAAAGCAACAAGATCAATCAAAGGCGAACGAGAAGGTAATTAGTGTATTAACTAACATTTTGCCTAACAATATTTTGAGTGGTGTAGGGGCATACCAAAATGCATATGAATTGTGGAACAAATTGAAAGAAATTTATGAGAGTTCTACACAAGCTCAAGTAGTAGAAGAGCTCGAAGAAGTAAGGTCAATAGTCCAAGAAGACCAAGAGGAGGAAGAAGTATCAACATCATCAAGTGAAGTAGAAGAATTGAGTGAGAGATCATCCACCTCCTCAAGAGAAGAAGAGGAGGTATCAATCTCAAGAATTGAGGGGGAGAAGAGACCCTCATCCTTACAAGAACAAGAAAGAGCTTCAACCTCCACCAAAGCAAAGACCAAGGACCATGTCACATGCTTTGGATGTAATGAAAAGGGGCACTACAAGGACAAGTGCCCACTAGGTAAAAAGGAGGTAAAATCTAAACCAATTTCAATTCCTTTTAAATCTAATATGGGGTGCAGGAATGAAGAAACCCAAGCTAAAAAGAAGAAAATTAGATGTTTCACATATGGAGAGCTAGGGCACTACTACACCAAGTGCCCAAAGAAAGGTAAAATCAAGAAAATGGAGCATCTAAGAAAATGGGAAAAGGAGGAAAGGAAGAAGAGAAGCTCACAACAAGGAGGAACTACAATGGTAAGGGAGGTAATTTCTAACTTTAAGTTAAAACGCAATTCAAATTTAAGTTCCTCTATGCATGATAAAAATAATGTTAATTATCCATCCATGCATGCTAGAATTAATGAAAAATGTTTGATGGTGTATAATTTTGGATTTAAGTATAATGATAGGAATAGGAGTAACAAGGTTGGTCAAAACCCTAGGAAAAACATACATCGTGATAGACCTAAGACCTTTGTATCTAAGGATCAAGGCATTAACCCCAAGAAGGGGAGACACATGCCTAAGAAAATGGGTAGGTCTAGGAATGCCCAAAGTGGACATATAGACTCAAAGGTTAAAAACTTAGAAAGGGGAAATCAAGCCTTGAGGGCAAGACTTAATAGATTAGAAAAGACCCTAGAAAGATTCAAGGTTGAATCTAAGGGTTTAGACATGGTGTTGGGTAGTTTGAAACCCAACTATGATAGATCGGGGTTGGGATACCGGTCTAAGACATCTAAGGCCAATGGAAAGAAATATGCTAAGGTAGCATATGATTATGGCAAGGAGGGAAATCCCAAAAATGACAAGGGGTGTCATTTGAAGGTAAAAAGAATGACTTAACCAAGGACAAGGTGTCCAAGATTAAGAATGTTCATTTTGTAGGCCAAGAATCACCGAGGGCTCACCGGTGTGGTCTAGTGTGGATTGAGTCACCTAGGGAGGTGGCTAGGGCTAAGAGCTCAAGGGGGAGCTCTAGGAGCCTTTGGGGTTCATGGTAAATGGATCTCAAGAGATGGGTTCTCTAGAAAGTCTAGGTGAACTAGGAATTATGCCAAAAGGGTTGGAAGACTTGGGTAAGTCTTAATCCTAGGGAATTGACACATTAAAAGGAGAATTATGGAGAAAAATGTGAAAATGGGATTATAATTGAGAGAAATTGATTTTAATGTGTAAATACCATATAACTTGATGCTATGAGTGTATTATGAATAAGTATGGGAGGAAGCATCAAGAAGAGGTCCAAATTAGATCTTTTAGTTGAGTTTAAATGACCCAATGTGGATAGTTTTGAGTTTCGTGCCAATCTTGGGATTTGGAGCACATTTATTTGGAAACATATTTTTTCCAAGTAGACATAGGTTCCACAGATCTCTCCACGAAATTTCAAATTTTTTGGAGATTTGTGAAATTAATTAGACGTTTCTGAAATTGGGCTGAAAACCTAAAATTCAGGTATCAGTCAACTGCCCTGGGGGGCAGTCGACTGATCCAAGTGAATTCAGCCCAGGAACCTTCTATTCGATTTGCCAGTCGACTGCCCATGGGGCAGTCGACTGATCCATAGGTTCCAGAATGAAAAGGATATTGGATAGTAAGAAATTGTAAATTTAGATAATAGGATATGAGTTTGGATTAAGATCCTCGATTATACTCCTTGAACAAAAGTTTGCCTCATGGTTTAATGGTGATTATATGAAATGAGGTCATATGGATAATTCAAGGAAGATTGATAAGTGGATATTTATCTAGGGTTAAGAAATAAGATGAAGGAGATTTTTATCATATTAAGGACACATAAGAAAAAGGAGAGTTGAGGGCAATTCCATGTGTCAAATTATAATGGTTAGCATTGACAAACACATGGAATTATATATAGACTTTCAATTTGATACAAAATGACCATGTCTTAAGGAAATTAGAATTGATACCAAATGTCAAACTTTTTAGGAAAATAAAGGATGTTCCAAAAGTCAAGCACATTTGTATTTCTCATGGAACTATACTTTTCTAGGATAGGGTATATCCTAGCAAATGTGCTTGCAAACTCTTAGATTTTTCCAGGTTTTCTAGGATTTTCTAGAGGGTTCAAGGGTAGAAAACTTGGGTTGTTAGGAGTAACTTGACAAAAGACAAAGGAATGTGTGATGTTAAGTTGGGGTATAACTTAACTTGGTGTTATGGTGTCAAGTTGGGTAGAACTTGACCTTGGTAAATTGAAATTTAGGAGAAGGCATAGGTTAGGGGGGAGGTTGCCTCTTGTTTGCCTTAATTTTCATAGGAAATTTTTGGATTTTGTGTCAAACTTGGAATGGTGATAGATACATGGTGAAATGTATTTTTCCCAAGTAGATATGGTTACCACAAACCTCTCCATAAAATTTGGAAATTTTTGGAGATTTGTGAAATTTTTGACGCATTTCTGAATTTGGTAAGAAAAGTTGAAATTCTGAATTTCAGAGTATCAGTCGACTGCTAAAGGGGGCAGTCGACTGGTCAGGGCTGAGTTTTGTATCAGCAGTTGGGAAGTAGTTCAAATGATGAAAAATAAGTGTATGGGGGGCTAGTACACATTGTTTATGATCATTAGAGATTAAAAGAACCAATAATTGGGATATTGTTGGGTTCTTTTTGATGTTAGGCAAAGGGAGAGAAGTGTTGGGTTTAATTTGGGAAACCAAACACGCCTTTGGGAGACCCTAGGTTTAGGGGGAGCTGAGATTAAGGGGGAGCATGGTTGCTCCATTCTTGACGTAAGGTGAACCTTGGAGAGGTTCTTAAAAAGCCTTTATAAGTCCAATGTAGGGGGAGCTTGGGAGAAGCTTTAAAAAGCCCGTTTTGTGGAAAATTCCTAACTGTGGAGGGTTAGGTGTGGAAAATTCCTAACTTAGAGGGTTAGGTGTGGAAAATTCCTAACTTTGGGAAGTTAGATATGGAAATTCCTATATTGGGAAGTTAGGTGTGTGAAAAGTCCTAACTTGGAGGGTTAGGTGTGGGATGCCTTGGGATAGGATCGATGATTGTATTACATATGCATTGGCAGTGTAAGTCCAAGATGGAGGCTTGGCAACGTAAGTCCAGTTATTTGTTTAGCATTGTTTTGCTACTTATTACTATTTGTTTTCCCTAACTTAAACGTATTGTCAAACATCAAAAAGGGGGAGATTGTTAAGGCAATCTGTGGTCCGGAGTGACCAAGTGTTTTGATGCTTGAGAAAAGGGTTTAAGTTAGGTTTCCTTTGTGTTCTAATATGTGTATGTTGAGTGTGCAGGTTGTGCAGGTTTACATATATTGACTTGGCTAGACGGCTTCGGTATGGTAAAGAGTTGCATGGAGACAAGCTGGAGGCTTGTGTGCACCCGAGGGACCTTGGTATAGCAGGGATGATGAGCCGAGAGACGTGGACTTCGAGGCATACGTGAAGGATGTCATGGAGACAAGCTGGAGGCTTGTGTGCATCCGAGGGATGAGGGTCAAAGATGAAGAGGGCGCAAAGGCAATAGCCAAGGCTGCTGGTGAAGAGTCAGCAAGTCATGAAGGGACAAGAGCCGAGGGAGGAGGACTCCAAGGGCAAGCCGGGAAGTGGACTTCAAAGGGCACACGCGAAGGGTGGCATGGAGGCAAGTCAAGGATTTACTTGCGCATCCGAGGGACGATAGCTGATGGAAGAGGACTTCAAGGGGCAAGCCAAGGGAGTGTACCTGAAGGCGCGCGTGGAGGAGGGTCATGAAAGTGAGGAAGAGTGAGATTGTAAGTTGGGCAGTCGACTGGTGATATAACAGTCGACTGCCAGCAAGTTCTAAAACTCACAGAACACTTTTGGCCATGGACCAGTCGACTACTCTGGGAGCAGTCGATTGGTGTGTAGCAGAATTCGAACATTGGGGTTGTCAATGATCGAATCTGAGTGGGGGCAGTCGACTGCCCTGGGAGCAGTCGACTGCCAGCCAGGGTTTCCAGCCCGAGTTCTATTTAAAGAGAACTCGGTTTGGGCTGGGACTTTTGGCAAAATCTGCTTGGTTAGAGTAGATTAGTAGCCTTTGGTGCTCAGGTATTGTTGAGGTGTTGTGACAAGGTTTCTCCACCCACAAGGAGCGACAAGGGCTAGCCGGAGGTTATCTGGGGAGTGATCCACCGAAGGATTCTTGGATTAGTCACCCTTAGGGGTGGATACCAATTAAATCGGTAGTGTTAGCATTGTTCTTTGTTGTTAGTTTTATTTTTGTTTATATTTCCGCTTGCACAACTAGCAACATAGGAAGAAGAAGATTCGAAAAGTGCTATTCACCCCCTCTAGCAACGTACAAGATCCAACACAAGGGATTCCTAGGCTCGGGGATGATCTGGCTCGGGACCTCCTCGTTAGGGCTCCTACGTCCCAGCATCCGGCCCCCCAATCGGAGTCGACTTCTCAACGCTCCCGAATGGAATGGGTCGGGCCAATCGTCTGCCGACTCGGGTCGTTTGGCCTGCTTGTCCCCATGTGACCCTTGGCCCCGACTTACTCCGACGGGGGTGCCAGGCTAGTAGGCCGAGCTGCACGTGAGCTAGGTCGGGATCATAAGCATCCCCTTCGAGTCTAGTCAAAAGATGCGCCGAGTCTGACTGACTGGACTTATCTGGAAGTAAGCCTGGCGCATCCGAGGGGCCTACTACTCACGTTGACTGTCGCCATCGAACTCGATCGGGTTGTCCGATCGGCGGGTCAACGTCAGCTCAAATTATCTTTTCTGTCTTCTCCGCATTAATTACCGCCTTAACTGCCATGGCCACGTGTCGGTTGGCTATTGATTTCCCGAGTAATGAAGTGTCGGCCGCCTGACTCAACGAATGATTGGCACACACGTGTGTCACGTCGTCTTGGTAGTTACAACGGGTTTGATCGGACGGCTCGGGTCCTTTCCTACCTTTCGTCCGAATCACCATCGGACGGTTGGTGTTTCCCACTCGGCCCTATAAATAGGCCTTTACCCCTCGCCTTTTTACCGTCACATTTTACTTTCGACGTAGAATTGCTGCCGGTGCTCTGCTCTGCTAGGGTTCCGGTAATCCCAGCGGCGCCCGTTCTCTAGTCATCTTCTCCGGCAAGCCCTTTTCTCACTCGGTCAGTCTTCTTCCCTTCACTCCTTTTATGGCTTCCACCTCTTCCCAGTTGGACCCTTGGTATTCTACCATTGTGTCTGAGCTCGACCACCATGACCTCGAGGAGATGTGAGGCGACTAACATATTTCCTCTAATTTCCTTCTTCGCTTACCCGACCCGACCGACCGACTTGCGGCCTCCCCCCTTAGCTACATTACTATCTCCCGGGAACATCTGCAGGTCGGGCTGCGTTTCCCTATCCACCCCTTTATCTCTTCTATTTGCCACTTCTTGCAGATACCCTTATCTCAGTTAGCCCTGAACGCCATCCGACTGATCTGCGGGTCGGTGGTCATCTTTTCCTTGTATAAAATTCCCCTTCAGCCTGAAATCTTTTACTATTTTTTCTATCCCAAGAAACAAGAGCCGGGTGACTTCTTCTTCCAAGTTCGAGCTAAAACTTCTTTCTTGGTGAAACTTCCAACCTCGAATAAGGGTTGGAAGGAACGCATCTTTTATGTTAACACCATCCTGATCCTGAGTTGGCCGACTGCTTGGATCTCCGAGTTACCTTCCCCTCCCCTTCTTCCAAAAAATTACCGAGCCCTACCAACCAATCAGTCGGCCCTGTCCAAACTCGGGGGTCGACACTTCCATGGCGTTCACCTGCTAAGCGAGGACATCCTTTACGTGTTCGGGCTTAGCACAGTGCCATTCCGCCGCCCCAACTCACTTGGTAAGCTTCTTCTTTTTTCCTTCACCTGTTTATGGCTAACTAACATTTGTTATGTGGCAGCTAACATGATGCTGGCAGCGGCCTTGGAGGAGGGCTTCGGCATTGACGACGCCGAGCAGCTGGCTCAGAGAGAAGCTGCTTCTCCGGCCCCGTGCAACTATCGCCTTCCCCTGTCCTGGCTGCAGAGCCAATTGCCGAAGAAGGGCCCGAGGATGTGGACGACCAACCCCTAATCATTAGGTGTAAACGGGAATGAGAGTTGGCATCTGAGCCTGCGCCACCGACTGCCAACCCTGCTGAGGCCTCTACCAACCAACCCCAGAAGAAGCGGAAGAAGAAAAGGCCAGCGACCGGGTCTTCCGTACCCCCACCACCTCCGACTCGGGCGTCACAGGGGGATTCAGACTCTCCCCATTTGGGAGATCAGCTTGGACACCCTTGATGCACCTCCTGCTACCCTCGCTTGCCAACCCTAAGATGAGTTTGGAGGTGCCGAGTGGCATGGCGCTCGATCGGTCGCAAGAGATCCATCTGCACGGGCCACTCTCTGACCATTTTCTTCAGGGCCTCCGGGAATGCAATTATCGAGGCCCGAGTGTCCGGGCCAACACCTTTATGTCGAAGGCCACTCCGGTATGCTAACCAAATATGCTTGTTCCTTGTCTTATGCTTTAGCTCGATACTAGCGACGCCTTTCTATGCTTTGCAACTTTGGGGCTCGTGTTACAGCGTGTCTATGATTATGCTGGCCCACTCCAAGGCCCGACGGTGAGCCGAGCAGTGAGTGGAGGACCTGGAGGCCCAACTCCGTCATACCCAGCTGACCTCCGATGAAGCCTCCCTCAATGGGCTAAGGGCCGAGGTCATTACCCTGCAAAACCGATTGGCCCACTCGGAGGAACAACTGGAGGTCTCTAAGGCTCAGATTGACTCGGCGGATACGGCGGTTGCCCAAGCTCTCCTCCGAGTCTCTCAGGTTGAGCATACAGAGACCAAGGCTTGGGCGCTCAAGGACAAGGCGCAAGAGAGGCTGAAGAAGACGCAAGCAAAGCTCAACAAGGCAACCCGGTCTTCCGAGTCCCTGCGATCCAAGCTGAAGGCTAAGGAGCAAGAGGTCGGCTCTCTAGCAAGCCAGTTGGCCAGTCGGGACGCCGAGCTCAATCCTAGGCTAAAGAGCTGAGCCGACTCCGCGGGCAGCAGTCTGCCTGGGAGGCAGTACAGTCGAAACTCGAAGAGCTCCGAGCCTATAAGGGGGGCGAGGTGACTTGATGGGATGCTCAGCGGGTGGAGTACCTAAATTCCATGGACTTCAGTCGCGAGCTATCTCAGAGATTCTGGCCCCTGCTTAAGCAGCAACTACTCAGCATGTTCAAGCAACTTAAGCAGGGGGCACCTTCCTCCCGATCTCCCAGTCAGCATCGTTAAGCTGTCCAGGCTGACCCAACAGATGCAGGAGGCCTTCCAACCCTTCGAGTGAGGGTCGGAGTTTTATTTTCTTTTTTGTGTTATCCTGTAGAGGCTCTGCCTCAGTTTTGTAATGAACAGCTTGAATGCAATTTACATTTTTTCCTCTGTGTGGTCATGTGCACTTGTTATCTCTTTTATTTCTTTCGTTTCAAAGTGATGGTGGCTCGGGCGGATACCCGAGTCACCTCCGTACTCCATTCTTGCCAAGGTCGACTCGGCTAACCCGACCCAAGAATGAGAAACTCGATTAGGCTAGGGCTAAAGACGAGCTTTTACGTTGTGCACCCGATCAGGGGGCAAGACCCGCCCGATCGAACCATGCTTGAACGCTGATCATCCCGCTTTCGCCCCGAGTCTCGTAGGAGGTTGCTCGTTTGGGAGGCGAGGCTCACGTACTTGATTGATCTGCCCCGGGGAGCATGGATCACCTCACGCCCAGCCGGGGAGCATGGATCACCTCACGCCCAGCCGGGGAGCATGGATCACCTCACGCCCAGCCGGGGAGCCTAGCCCAGAATGACGCTGTCGGCTCAGAAGGCTGACTTTAGATGCTCAGTCGGCTAGACCCCAGGGAGCATGGGTTGCCCCACGTCCGGGCTGGGAGCTGAGCCGAGGGGTGCGTGGGAGCATGCCCACTTATAACTCGCTCGGAGGCGAAAGTCTGGACACTCGGTCGGATAAGTCCCAGGGAGTGTGGGTCGCCATGCGTCCGGGCTGGGAGCCGAGCCGAGGGGTGCGTGGGAGCATGCCCACTTATAACTCGCTCGGAGGCGAGAGTCCGGATACCCGGTCAGATAAGTCCCAAGGAGCGTGGGTCGCCACGCGTTCGGGCTGGGAGCTGAGCCGAGGGGTGCGTGGGAGCATGTCCACTTATAACTCACTCGAAGGCAAGAGTCTAGATACTCGGTCGGATAAGTCTCAGGGAGTGTGGGTTGTCACGCGTCCGGGTTGGGAGCCGATCTAAGGGGTGCGTGGGAACATGCCCACTTATAACTCGCTCGGAGGCAAGAGTCTGGGCACTCGATCGGATAAGTCCCAAGGAGCGTGGGTCGCCACGTGTCCGGGCTGGGAGCCGAGCCGAGGGGTGCGTGGGAGCATGCCCACTTATAACTCGCTCGGAGGCGAAAGTCTGGACACTCGGTCGGATAAGTCCTAGGAAGCGTGGGTAGCCACACGTCCGGGCTGGGATCCGAGTCGAGGGGTGCGTGGGAGCATGCCCATTTATAACTTGCTCAGAGGTGAGAGTCTGGACACTCGGTCGGATAAGTCCCAGGGAGCGTGGGTTGCCACGTGTCCGGGCTGAGAGTCTGGACACTCGGTCGAATAAGTCTCGGGGAGCGTGGGTCACCACGCGTTCGGGCTGAGAGCCGAGCCGAGGGGTGCTGGGAGCATGCCCACTTATAACTCGCTCAGAGGTGAGAGTCTAGACACTGGGTCGGATAAGTCCCAAGGAGCGTGGGTCGCCGCGCGTCCGGGCTAGGAGCCGATCCGAGGGGTGTGTGGGAGCATGCCCACTTATAACTCGCTCGGAGGCGAGAGTCTGAGGTACTTGCAAGTTGACCAAGAATCTCACCCTTCCACTATCATTACAGAGTTTCGAAGTACAATCGTCTTACAGACCCTCACTCTGCCTCTCAATATGGTTGAAGATGAATAACACTCCAGGGTTGATCCAGCCTCTTTTCTTGCTCGTTCTCTAAGTAGTATGCTCTCGAAGCCAGCTCCTGGACGACCTTGAAGGGTCCTCCCCATTGAGGCTCTTGCTTGTTGACGTCCCCGACCATCTTGGTTCTTTTCCAGGCGAGATCTCCGACCTGGAATGCCCTTAGCAACACCTTTCGATTATACCTTTGCTTCATCCTCTAGCGATAGGCAAACATCCGAGTGACTGCCTTCTCTCAGATTTCCGCGACTAGGTCCAACTCTAGACGCCTCTTCTCCGAGTTATCTTCGTCATAGGCCTTTCGCTGATCAGACTCGCATCTGACTTCGACCGGCACCACAGCCTCGCTTCCGTAGACCAGCTAGAAGGGTGTGTGACCTATAGTTTCTTTCAGCGTGGTTCGCTGAGCCCACAAAATACTCGGCAGCTCGTCGACCCAGGTGCCTCCTGCATGGTCTAGCTTTGTCTTTAGGCCTCTCAAGATCTCCCGATTAGCCACTTCAGCTTGACCGTTGCTCTGCGGGTATGCCACGGAAGTGAAGTCCTGCTGAATACCGTAGGCCGAGCACCATTCTTGTATCTTCTAAACATGGAATTGCCTTCCATTATCCGAGACCATCTTGTGGGGAATCCCATACCGACACAAGATGTTCTGCCACAGGAACTTGATCACGACTTGCTCAGTGATACGCACCAAGGCCTTAGCTTCTATCCACTTGGAAAAGTAATCGACAACCACCAGCAAGAATTTTTTCTAAGCCACAGCGGTCGAGAAAGGTTCCACGATGTCCATGCCCTACTGATCAAACAGACAGGAGACTGCTGATGCCTTCATCATTTCTACTGGTCGGTGAGGGAGGCTGTGGTGCTTCTGCCACGATAGGCATGTGGAGACCATCCGGTTGGCGTCCTTTTGCAGGGTTGGTGATAAGTGCTATTTTGTTGATTATTTTAGTTGCTAAAATCCAAGTTTGACCCATATTTTACTTGCTTAATTGTGAATTTACCCTAGGTTCTAGGACTTGCTTTTATTTTGGACTTAATTGTAAATCTGTACATATTTGGATTATTTGGCCACTAAATTTTTGATCTATTTTTCTGCAGACATGAAAGGATCATGGACCTAGGGCATACTGGGTCAAACTTGAGTCGGAAGTGGACCCGGATCGAGTTATCAAGCTTCGGATTAATATGGGTCGTCCGATTCAAAAGCGGCTAGATTTGAGCCATCTGGGACCATCTGAGGCAATCCGAGCTAGGGTTAGGGTTAATCAAGCACTCTGATCAAGATATGAAGGTTTCATTCCAATCAGAGCTCATTCAACCGTTGGATCAAGCTCAGAGGGTTCTAGACTGTCCATTCAAAGATTAGGTTGATCTGGACCATCCGTTGCAAATCTGGAGGATCCGAGCTACCACGAGGCAGATCTTGACCCTTGATCAACATCATCAAAGTTTGGTTCAGATCGGATGAAGATCAGCCGTTGGATTTTCTCAAAACGATCTCAACCGTTCATTCCTATCTATTTAATAAAAAATCACCCACAGTTCAGCTGGTCGCGTCTTCCTCGGCGCAACGTTTTCTTCCTCAGTTCTTAGTTTTTCTTCAGCTAGTTTCTTCAATCCAAGGGGCGCGACCCCTCAATTCTTCTATTAGATCGAGTGCTAGGTCATTGGGAAGGTTTCTTGGTGAAGTTCCAACTCCGAATTGGCCAAAAATAGAGACGAGTGAGGGTTTCCTCGGTTCTGCCATTGATTGCTTCGATCTTGGTTTTGTTCAATCCGTCATCCATCTGAGCTATCTGGAGGGGTTCCCTGGAGTGCTTGGTTCATCCCCACACCATCCGCGCGATTGGACAAGGCGAGATTAAAAAAATCGCATGGGTTTTCAGCTTGGATTAGAGTGTGAGCTGGGCTGAATCGCAGAGGCTATTTTCCATTGATTTGTTGAGCTTAGGGGTTCGAGGCCAGCCCTTGCGTGACGAACAAGGAGTACTTGAGCTAAGGGAGTGATTGAGGAGTAGTTTCGTTATTTAATTTCTATTTTTAGTTGTAATTTTCATTCCTGCAGCGTGCCATTTCATTTCTGAACATTGTATCAGCTGTTTAGTTTTTTTGTATGGATCGTTTCTTTCTCAATTCGAGGCTCATCCTTGAGTGACAGCAAGCAGTTCTTGAGCTGAGATGAGAGATTGAGGCTTAGTTTACTCAGTTTTTTTTCGAATTGTCAGCTGTAATTTCATTTCTGCAGTTATTTCTGTTTCTGAATTTCTCCATCAGTTGTTTTAGTTTCGGTTCTGGATTTATTCTGCTTTAATTAGTGGGTCAAATCTGTACTTTCATTAGTTAGACAGCTTGTTAGTTAATACTTCACTTAATTTCATTTGTTTAGCAATTTCAATCTGCGTATCAGTGTTCCTTGCGTACCAACTCACAAGTTCTGCAAGTTAGCTTCCTTTCTGCAAAAATTTCAGTTTGAAGTCTGTAAGTTTCGGTTATTTGCTTCTGAAGTTTGTGTTAAGGGAACCTTAGATCCTCTGCATCTTGTCCGAACATCAGTTCTGTGCACTAGTTTCAGGTTATGGTTTGTTCTACATTGGTTTGCAACTGAATTTCTGTATTCGGGTTCTAATGTTCTGCACTTTCATTATTTTTTTTTGCATCAGCTGTGTTGAGTGATCAGTTTCCGACTCCTGAAATTTCTTCATTCATCCTTGCTTATCACACCACTGGTAGCTGAGTTTGTCAAGCTAAATTGTTTAGTGTAATTTCTGAATTCCATTTCATGTCCGCATTAGGTCTTAGCATTGGGTATCAATTTCAGGTTTCCTGCGTATCAGTCTTGTGTTCTTGTGTGTGTCTGAGCTGTCTTTGAATTTTATCTGAACATTAGATTAGAATACTTGATTTTAGTTGCTTGGTTAAGCTCTGAATCCAATTTGTTGTTTCTTGGCATTAGGTTCTTGATCTTTGCATTCCATTTCTGAATCCCTGCACACTGCATTCAGATTCAGTTTAAATATGTTCTGAACTGATCAGTACATTGATTCGGCTGCATCTCTTCCTTTTCCTCGACATACCATTTCACTTACAGCATTTCCTTCCAAGCTGAGTTGCAGTGACAGTTCTAAAGTATCAGTTACAGTTTTGGCACTTAAATTTCATTTCGGCACATGAGTTCCCTTCATTTGGTATCAAGTTGTTTTGATTTAATTGCTTCCATTTTGGTATCAAGGGAGTTTCAGTTTTAGGTGGAAATTCCTGAAGTTAAAAACAATTCATACTTTGCTTTTGCATTTGAAATCAGGTTTGCTTTCCAAAAATTGGTTAAGTACCTTGTTTGATTCGGTTTACCATTAGTTGAGTCCTTTAGTGCCAACTTCTTGTTTAGTTCATTGGGTTAAGTTTCTCTCATTTTCATTGTGATTGCATTTCCAATTGCGAACCAAACCCAAATTTTATTTGAAACCCAAGAATATCAACGACACATAAACTCGAGCTCGAATCCAACAATCTCAACTAGCCCTAGGAAAAATACGACCTGTGGCCCCTTTACTACGTTTTCATACTTTGATTGCAAAAAGGGTTTCCAGCTTACACATATCTAAATTTTGAGACCCACACTTTCGTGACGGCCTCTTTTGGGTCCATCAGTTGGCCAGTAGTACCCGGCTAGCAGCACCTTCCGAGCCACGACCCGAGCCCCAGCATGACTCCCACAGACTCCCATATGTATCTCCCTTAACACATAATCAACATCTTCTTTGCCCAAGCACTTGAGTAGAGGTCGGGCGAAAGCCCTTTTGTACAACACATCTCCGACCATTGAGTATTGGACCGCTCGCTTTCTTAGGAGTCGGGCTTCCTCCCGGTCGGCCGGGAGGACCCCATCTATTAGGTAAACAATAGCGGCGTTCTCCAGTCTGTCCCGACTTCCAACTCAGCCTGCTGCTCTATATGCGTTACCATCATCACTTGACCGCTTGGCTGAGGGAGCACCCAAGAACCCACCGAGCTAGCCAACTTGGCTAACTCATCTGCCCGTATGTTGCTTTCTCTCAGGATCTTTTGTAGCTGGACGTCCTGGAATCCAACTTTTAACTTCTCGTAGGCTTCCACAAAGGTTTGTAATCAGTCGCTATTAAACTCAAATCAACCGGAGAGCTGATGGGTGGCCAACTAGAGTCCGAGTACCATATTATCTGAGTGGAGCCTACGTGCTTGACCGCTTGTAGTCCAGCTATGAGGGCTTCATACTTGGCTTCATTGTTCGTGGTCTAGTATTCAAGTCAGATCGATAGGTGCAATTGCTCTCCCTTCGGCGAGACCATCAGGATGTCAATCCCACTACCTTACCGAGCTGATGAGCCATCCACATAAACTTGCCAAGCCTCTTCAACCTCTTCCGAGTGTAGCTCACTTAGGAAATTGGCCAAGGCTTGCGCTTTGATGGCCGACCAAGCTTGGTACTGGATGTCATACTCGCTTAGCTCGGTCGTCCACTTGATCAGTCGCCCCGATGCCTCAGGGTTTGAAGTTATTCGTCCTAGGTTACTGTTAGTCAGGACCACGATCGGGTGTGCCAAAAAATAGGGCCGGAGCCTTCGAGCAGCTAACAACAACACATACGCTAATTTCTCGAGTGTCTTATACCGGCACTCGACACCCTTCAATAAATGAGTGAAGAAGTACACAGGTTGCTGCTCGGCTCCCTCCTGCCTGACTAACACCATGCTGACTGACTCAGCCGAGGCGGCCAAATACACAGACAACACTTCCCTGACCTCGAGTTTGGCCAACACTGGCAGCTCGGCGAGATACATCTTCAGCTCTTCGAATGCCTTGTCGCAGTCGGCATCCCATTGGAACTTGGTAGCTCGGCAGACGGTCTTGAAGAAGGGTAACCCCCACTCGACAGATCGGGATATGAAGCGGGATAATGCCGTGATTCGCCCGGTGAGTCTTTGCGCCTTTCAGAGGTTCCTAGGTGGGGGATGTCGAGCAGAGTCTTGACCTTGCTCGTGTTGGCCTCTATGTCCCTCTCGGTAATTGTATCCGAGGATTTGCCACTTTGAGCCCCAAAAAGATACTTTACGGGGTTCAGTTTAAGCCCGTACCTGCGAAAGGTCTGGCAGGTCTCTTCCACATCCGCCACCAGATCTGTCGCTCGGCTTGATTTGATTAGTACGTCGTCTATGTATACCTCAATGTTCTGGCTGATCTGTTTGCGGAATACTTTATTCATCATCCTCTAATAGGTGGCTCCAGCGTTTTTCAGCCCGAACGATATGACCATGTAGCAGTATGTGTCGTCAGCCGTGATGAAGCTCACTTTCTCCTGGTCCTCGACTGCCAAGGGCACTTAGTGATATCCTTGGTAGGAGTCCAGCATGGAGATGAGCTCGCTTCCTGCTGTCGAGTCAACCATCTGGTCAATCTGGGACAAAGGGTAGCAGTCCTTTGGGCATGCTCGGTTGAGGTCCCGGAAGTCGATGCACACTCTCCACTTATTGTCAGGCTTGGCTACTATGACTACGTTGGCTAGCTAGGCTGGGAATTTGACTTCTTGGATGTGCACAACCTCCAATAATTTCTCGATTTCAACCCGAATTACTTTATTCTGTTCCATGCTGAAGTCTCATTTCCTTTGCTTGACTGGCCGAGCGTTAGGGTATACGTGAAGGTGGTGCTCAGCCACCTCCGGTCGGATGCCCTTCAATGCTTTTACTGACCAGGGAAACACGTCCTGGTTCCTGGTCAAGCACTCCAGCAGTGGCTCTTTTAGCTCGTTCGACAACCCGGTGGCTATCTTGACGCGGGCTTCTACTTGATCGGGGCAGTAATTGAACCTCCTCCTTGTCTTCATGCAACTCAGCCCAAGGAGAGGCTTGCACCATATTGCAGCTAGGGGAAGTGCGTTGGGCCTTCTAACTCTCCACCCGGATATCATCCACATAGCATCGTCGGGCAACCCTCTGATCTCCTCTAACCTCCCCGATCTTGTCCTCGACCGGGAACTTGATCTTGAGGTAGAAGGTCGAGGTGACTGCTCAAACTCGTTGAGGGCGGGTCAACCCAAGATTACGTTGTAGGCCGAGGGAGCGTCCACTATCAAAAAAGTGGACCACCTGGTTCTTTTCAGTGGCTCCTCACCTAAGCAGATAGCCGAATATGCCCAATCGGTTACACCTGGTTCCCCGTGAATCCGAGCAGCGGGGTGGTCACTGATAACCATCATTTTGTTGATTATTTTCGGCTCTAAAATCCATGTTTGATCCACATTTTATATGCTTAAGTTTGCAATTTTATTAGGTTTCATGTATTCCCTTCATTTTGGCTTTTAATTCTAATCTTTGTATATTTGGGATATTTTTGGCACTAAATTTGAATATCATTTTGTAGGTTTCAATTGATCATGAACCTGGATCAAATTGGGTCAGACTTGAGTTAGCATTGGATCCAGATCAAAGGGATCAAGCGTCGGATTATTAGGAGCCGTCCATTTTAGAGAACAGCTAGATCTGAGCCATCGGTCAACTTCTGGTCAATCCGAGTTCAAGATAGAATCAATCATGACCATAGATCAAGATCTGAAAATTTCAGCCAAATCCGATGTAATCTGACCGTTGGATCGAGCTCAAGATGTTCTAGACCATCCATTCAAGAAAAGGGAAGATCTGGACTATCCGCCATTGATCTGGTTAATCTGAGCTGGGGACAGGTAGATCAGGACCATTGATTGGGATCTGTGAAGTTTGGTTCAGATCGGAAGAGATCCGACCGTTGGATGAAGCCGAATCGATAGCAACCATCCGTTACTAATGATCTGTGAGTTCTGGGCTGAGCTGGGTCAACCCAAGCCAAGAGTGAACCAAATTCGATTAGGCTGAATCTGGACTGAACCAGTGCTGGACCAGACATGGGCTGGCTGAACCAAAGGACCGAACTCAAGTTGAGCTGTGAGTTGGCTTGGCTGAATCAAACACGAACTGGCTTGGCTGCTGGAGTGAACCTGAGCTGGGTGAATCGGACTCAAGCTGAAGCTGACTGAATCGAAGCTGGCTTGGCTGACCAAACCCAACTGCTGAAGCCGAGCCAAACAAAAGGGACGCACGAAGCTAGGGCACGGGATCCTCTCGACACCATCTTCTCCACAGAAGCGAGGGCGATCGGGGAGAAGCGGCGCAGACGAGGGGTTCCCGTCTCAAACATCTTCTCCACCTTCAACGCCGGCGATCCACATCCACCTCTTCTCTTTCGGGGTCGGAGAGAAGAGAGTAAAGGCTTCTCTTTCGGGGTTCGGAGAGCAGCCAACCACATCCACCTTCACCGCCGGCGACTTCCTCTCCATCACCAACGCCGCCGACCACAGCTAGGGTTCAGGGGTTCCGAACCCTAGCTGATTCCATCGCCGCAGCTTTTCTTCTTCATCGGCAGCTTAGTTTCCAGATAGAAGTTCTTCAATTAAGTTCTTCACAGCAATTTCATTACCGTTTCTTCTTCACAGGGTATCAATTCGAGCAGTAGCTTAAATTTCCAGCGTTCTTCAGCAGTTTGTGTTCAGCAGATTTCCAGTAGATCCCGTAGTCAGCTTCAATTCCTTCATTGCAATTCAATTTTTCAGATCCCGTAGCCAGTTGAGTTTCAATTCCCAGCAATTCGATCTTCTTAATTCACAGCAGTTGTTTTTCAGATCAGTTCTTCATCAGTCGCACTTCAGCGGCTCTTCTAATTAATTCCCTTCGACAGTTCATCTCTTGCACTGAAGTGTTGCAGCAGCTCATCAATTGGATTAATGGGTGGTTTAATTGTGTTGTTCTTTGAGTTTTTCTCGTGTTAATTGTTGAATGTTTGTGATAGTTGTTGAATGTTTGTATTTGATGAACTTCCCAAATTCAAATGGCACGCTCCTTTGTCATTTTAATACATGCTCAACTTGTGTTTGGTTAAATGCCTCTTAGAATAGTATTTTCCATTGTGATGTTCTTAGTTGCTCAATTCTTATTTTGTGTTGCTCTTTCCAATACTTTAGGTTTCATATCTTCAGTTTAATGCAATTAAGTTAGATTAGTTTAGATTTCTTTAACGCTATAGGTTTAGGTTCCGATTTATGTCTAGGCTTCGTTGATGCTTTATTTCAAGTTGTGCTTTCTTTATTGCAATTGTAGTCTGGTTAATTTAGATTTCTTTATCTGTATTGTCCTTCCTTAATTAGAATTAGGTTTCATAGTTGTTCTGTATTCATTTCGTAGTCCTAGTTCTTAAATCCAAAACCAGTTTCATATCCAAAACCCAAAAGCAATAAGATTCAATCATGAGAATTATCATGCATTAACTACATTCGTTGGGAGACGACTCGAGTTACTCTATGCTACATTAGTTTAGAGGAATTCGATATCTTAATTGTATTTGAAACCGTAACACGACAAAAACGGTTATCAGTCACCAACTCCAGTTGGGACGGCTCAATCTGCAACTGGTCGAAGGCTTTCTTGTAGAGTATGTTGACCGAGCTGCCCATGTCCATGATGGTTCGGTGGACTTGGTAGTTGGCTATTACGACCGTGATGACTAGAGTGTCATCATGTGGGACCTTCAATCCCTGTAGATCTTAGGGGCTGAAGCTGATCTGAGGCCCCTGCGCCTGAGCGGTGCTCGAGCTGACCCGGTGAATTTCCAGTCAGTGCACTTGTGCCTTTCGGGCTCGATTGGAATCTCCCCCTGTAGGTGACGGGCCCAAATATACTAATTAAAGTTGTCACGAAATGTATGGGCTCATCAAATTTAAATATATATGAATGAACTGAATGAAATGCTGGAAACCCTTTTTGCAATTAAAGAATAAAAGCGTAGTAAAGGGGCCACAGGTCGTATTTTTCTCGGGGACTAGTTGACGTTGTTTGATTCAAGCTCGTATTTATGTGTCGTTTGTGTTTTCGGGTTTCAAATCAAAATTGGGTTTTGGGTTACAATCAAAAATGAAATCACAATGAGAATAAAGGAACTCAACTAAATGGGCTAAACAAATGATAGCAAGTTATTAGCTCAACCAAAAGAATCACTTGCTCGTCTAAGCCCTTAATGCAATTTTTGGAAACTAATTTCTGATTTCTAAAGCAAAACAAATGCCGAGCAATGAAACAACACAGCAATGCAAGCAATTTTCAACAGCAAGCCAACTTGAATCAAACGCTCTCTATAAAATTCAGCAATCAAACTTTAAACAAACACTACACCACTAGCCACAAAAATTGCCTAAACTGCACTTGATACAAATGCAGAATTCTAGCACTTGGCACGCAACAGAGAATTGCTCAAAGAATGATTCAAAGACTGATGTGCTGCAAATTTGTTTCCAATTGCAGAAATAAAGATAGCAATTTCAGACACAGCTGACAGAAGAAAGAAAAATCAGAAACGCAGCAGAGAGTTGCAGAAATGAGCAGAAATTGGCAGAATTGATCCAATTGCAGAAATACAGCAGTTACTTGGATACAAAACAAGCAAATGATTGAAATGGATTTGCTATTCTGATGATCAGCAAGGCTTAAGTGGAATTCCCATTTCATGGACTCGAAATTCAAAAGCTAATGAACTGAAATTTCTGAATAATCTGGGTTTGCAGAAATGGAATTCAGATTTCAGAAATTGAATGCTACAACACATTGGATGAAAAGTTCAGCAAAAACTGATCCCAAAGGCTATAGAATTCGAATTGCAGAGCTTCCCTGATACAATTTCAGAACTACAAGTTAAACAAGCAGAATGACAGTGATACACAGTTGGAGAACTGATACGCACAACATGTGCAGAAATTTCAGAAAAAGAAACAGAATTCAGAAATGAATGATGCTAGGTAAACTGAAATCATGGACTGCCTTCGCAGGAAATCAAAACCAAACTCTATGTTAGCCAAGCAAGCATATATTGGACTCGAAGGCAGGAATTAACACAATGAAAACGCAGAGACAATTTGGCAACAAACAGCTCTGATACAATTCAGAAATCTGCAGGAAATTCAGAATTGGAATTGCAAACAATATACATTTGGCACGCAAGCAATGGAGTTTATATTCAGAAATTTAAACCGGAAACAAACTGAGATGAAGTATAACTACTCACTAACAAGTGTCTTGACTAACTAGACTGAAAAATTAAAACAAACCACAACAGGAACACATTAAAAAATTCAGAAACTTGAAACTTGGCACGCAGAACAGATTGGCACGCAAGGTTAAAACAGAAATTAAACTGTAAATTGGTCTATTTGTTCACTAAACAAGCTTCTAAATCTACTTAACTTGAAGATTAAAGCTAAATTACAGCTAAACAATTAAGAAAACGAGATTAACCAAATCTGAAACTAACATAAACGAAATTCCAGCAGTAATGAAATTACAGCTACGAAAACGAAATTAACTAAAGTAATCTAAACTCAATCCCTTCTTCAGCTAAGGTACTCCTTGTTCGTCACGCAAGGGTGAGCCTCGGACCCGCAAACTCAGCAAATCAGTGGGAAATTGTCTCAGCTACTAAATTTGAGCTCAACTCTGTCCAAATCTGAATTCCCCATTCGAACCCTTCGATTTAACTGCGTCCAAGTGAGATTGTGATTTGTGGATGATTGGAGCAATCTAGGGAACCCCTCCAGATGGCTCCGGTGGATGGAAATGGTCCGCAATTGAGATCGATGACTCCAAACAGCAGAACCACGGAAACCTCTCAATGGCTCTGTTCTTGGGCAATAGCGAGCTGAAATCTTCACTAAGTCATCTTCCCATGATTTAGCACTTGCTCTGAATCAGAAATTGAGTGGTCGCGCCTCGGATTGAAGGAAAACCGAAGAAAAACTAAGAACTATCGAAGAAGGAAGAAGCTGCGGCGAAGACGCGACGACTGGGCTGCGGCCAAAATTTTTGATTAAATAGTTATCAACGGACGGTCCAGATTGATCGGAGGAGATCCAACGGTAGATCTTGGTCTGATTTTAGCCAAACTTTTATGATGATGATCTGAGGTCAGGATCTGCCTTGTGGTAGCTCGGATCCTCCAGATGTGCAACGGATGGTCCAGATCAACTCTATCTGTGAATGGACGCTCTAGAGCCCTCCTTGCTTGATCCAACGGTTGATTTAGCTCTGATTGGGATGAAATCTTCAGATCTTGATCATAGAGCTTGATCAACCCTAACCCTAGCTCGGATTGCTTCAGATCGTCCCGGATGGCTCAGATCTAGCCGCTCTTGAATCGGACGGTCCGGATTAATCGTAGGCTTGATAATTCGATCCGGTTCACATCCGACTCAGGTTTGACCCAGTATGCCCTAGGTCCTTGAACCTTTGGTGCCTACAAAAATATATCAGAAAATTAGTGGCCAAATAATCAAAAATTGTGTAATTTTGCAATTAAGTCCAAAATGAGATAAAGTTCCAAAACCTAGGGTAAAATCATAATTAAGCAATAAAAATATGAGTCAAACATGGATTTTAACATCTAAAATAATCACAAAAGTGGTACTTATCAACTCCCCCACACTTAACCTTGAGCGTCTCGCGAAAACACTAAATAAGTATCCCTTAGGCTTTCTTAAGCATAATTAGAAACAAATGAAAAGAAATTACCTAGGGTTGCCAATTCTCATAAATCTAAGCTCTATGGATTACTATCTTGTCCTTAAATCAACAACTGAGCTTTTTCATCCATCATGAGTCATTGAGATGAATTAAAATCACTAGCCTTTCAAGGGAAGTTTTGGTGGCTCTCTCTTAAGTTCTAAGTTGGTGATGGAAGTGGAGCTCACTCAAACACACATGCTTCTTGCACTACCATAGGCTTGCTTATTATCTAATCTCTACCATTAATCATGAATAGGATCAACAACTATAAAAACAAATGAAAACATGAAAAATGGCAATAAATGGAATAAAAGTCAAGAAAATGGAAAATGGGTAAAGTGGAAGACTTGGTTGCTCAAAGATGTTTCCATGTGCTTTGCCCCTCCTTTCAGTCCTCTAGTGAATAACAAAGTGTTGGGAAGTCAAACTTAAATAAATTCCTTTGATTTGGATGAAAAACCCTTTCTTTACTTCCTTGTGTCAAGTTGCCTTTTGTGTGCCATTTTTTTTCTTTCCTCTTCTCTTTGCTGATTTTTTTTCTTTTTCTTTCTTCCCTCTACTGAAATCAGAATATAATGGAACAAATCTTCAACGTGGATAAGATTATCTTCACTAGTATCATAATGCCAACAACTCATTGTGTGCCCACTTTGTTCTTCTTCTTCTCTTCCAAACTGTTTTCATGTTTTCTTTTCTTTTCTTCATTTGATCTCAGCTGCTAATTGCTCTCTTTATTCAGTCATGATATGCTCAGCTCCATCTCAGAATCATCCCCAAATCACACTGCCGTGAGCTTCACTTTAATTCCTACTTGCTGTTTTTTTAGTTCCCAGTTTTTTTTCTTTGTTTTTTTTTTTTCTGTCATGGCTGCATTTTTCTGTTCATGTTTCAAATTTCACTCCATGCATCTGATTTCAGAACTTGCCATTCTTCTATTGCTCCTCAACAGTTAGCAATCAAAGTTTGTATCAGCAACACTTAATTTGGACAGATTTTTCCAGCTTATTTTCAGATCTGTCCAGTTCACAAAAATTCTCTGTTTTGGCACTGATTTCTGCATTGGATCTGATTTTCTTCACTCTGTGTCAATTCCAATTTCATCAGCCTTCAAATCAGGTTGTCTTCAGCTGGAAATCAGATTGTATCAGCTGCTACTCAGATTTCTGATTACATGCTATTTAAAACCTTGGCACAGCTTTGCTCATTTGTCCAGATTTGTTTCAGATTTGTCCAGATTTGTCCAGCCGAATTCAGCAGCTTGAGTTCAGCAGCTGCTCAGCTTGATTTCAGCTTCAATGAATCCGTTTCCAAGTTGATACCTCTTCAAATTTCTGATGGCAGCATCATATCATATTCAGCTCACTTCTTTCCATTTTCTGCACAACTGTTTTTGACTCAAATTCCTGCTCAAATTCTCTCCGTTGATCAGATCTGGTCAGCTTTTTAGCTTGCCATGCAGTCCAATTTCAGCTCTGCACAGCCAGCTTTTGTTTTTCTCAGCTTTGGCACCAACTTTTTTTTTTTTTCCTTTTTTTTTTCATTGCTTTTGGCGTGCCATTTGTTTTCCTTGAATCTTCAAATGATGAGCAAGAATCTAGATGCTTCAATTTTTGTCTTCCTTAACTACTTCTCTTTGCTTAATCTTGATACCAAACTCAACCAAATTGGCACATGAAAATGCAGATTTTTTTTTTTTTTCGACATGAAATTTATCTCTTTTGATACCACATCTTTCCAAAACACTAGTCACTCCCCCACACTTGAATCTTTGTCCGTCTCGGGCAAAATAACATTAGAAACATTTTAAACAACAAGTCCAAAGAAAATAAGGGTAAGCGTAGGAGATAAGCAAGGGCAAATATGATAAACATGATTATTGCTAAAAATTGATGTGGAAAGGAAAACAAATGGATTAGCCTCTATAGATGTGATCCAATCATTGAAATATGATTTTGAAAGAACCTAAGCAAGTTCTAGAGTACAATAACATAGGCGTGTCACAAAAATAAGGCTAATTCTCACTAGGTGCAAATGATTCATCCCAAATCCTCAATTAAGATTTCAAAAGCAAAGGAGTACTCAAATATCAAGATTTCATCCATGAGCCTAAACCCTAAGTCTTGACAATCAAATTTAATTTATTTTCAAAAGACTCTAACATGCCATGAAGATAACCTAAAGGGATACTTTTATTTCTACTCATGCAAGGGAAAGTGACAAAAGAAATAACATGCATTTATTTACAAGGACTCAGTTCAAAGGAAAATTCTAATTCTAGGAAGCATGAAAATGAAAAATGAAATAAAAGAAAATACAAGAAAAATCAAACTCCCCTTTATTCTGGTGGACGGAGTCGATCCAAAAGTAGCCTCCACCGTGGTAGTGGAGGGGTATGAGTGGCTGAGTGATTTGGTACTCCCCCACACTTAAACTTTACAAAATAATGCTCTGGTGGCCGTAGGCGATTCAGGTTCAAGAGCCATTCAAGGGATGGAGTGCTTTTAATTAAAGTCAGATCATCTCCTCCTTCTTGATGCCCTTCAGAAGTCCTTCCAGGAGGCTGAAGTCTGTTCAGTTGGAGTACCCACTCCTGAAGTCTTCTGGACCCTGCAAAACAATGTAATACCTCTCTCAAGCGTTCAGGGTCAGAAAGAAATGATATAAGTTCAGTCTCTGCATCAAATGAATCCAAAACTGCATCATATTCAATTAAATCAAATTTTGGTGCCTCAATAAAATTTTCAAAATTATTTCCTACCAAATTTGCATCCAGAGGCTCATCACAAATAAAGAAATCAATTTCTGGCTCATCAATAGAAATTTCACAATTATTTTCAATCAAGGGTGTATCATGCAATGTGTCACAGCCAATCAAATCAATATCAGGTATTTCCAAAAGTTTTTCACATTCATTTTCAGCATAAGACATAACAAGAGATTCATCAAAATAAATAACATCCATTTCAGGCACTTCTAAAAAATTTTCACTATCCAGATCTACAAAAGATGTATCTAAAGATTCATCATAACAAACTACATCAATTATGGGTGCCTCTAAAATTATTTCGCAATTCATATTTACAATGGACGTGTCAAGTAATGCCTGATGATCAATAAAATCAATGTTTGGTACCTCTATTGGATTTTCACAAACAATCTCTACACAAGGTATATCAATAAATACATCAGAGTCAATAGAGTCATCCCTAGGTACCTCACTGAATTTTTCTGAAGAAGGAGGAGAAATACTTACCTGAGCGTGCTGGATAATACCTGGAGGCTCTATAATAGTAGATATATCTGTGGTCTCCTCCTGGTCATGTTCAAGCTCCTCTTCAGCCTCAGGTTCTGGTGGACAATCAACTGGTGATCCTTGGGTGCTTGCTTCCACCAAGCAAGTCCCTACACTTTCTGGTTCATTCTCTAAATCTTGTGGTGGTCCCTGGGGCTTAGTGCAGTCCCCTACACCTATGGAATCATCTCCTCTGCATGCCTCTCCTGTAATATCTGCAACAACAGTATCAGAAAAATTAGGACCACTAATAACACTATCATCAGAAAATAAAAATCTAGAATGGTCCTGTGGAGCTTCAGTATCTTCTTCTTGAGCTGAAACATTTGAAATTGGATTTTGAATAGGAGTCTCCGGAGGAATGCATGCTCTAGGTGCCCAAACTTTAATGTATTCTTCTTCTTCTTCTTCTAAAATTGCAAGGTCCATTAAAGAAAGATTTGGCTTTGCACTAGGGTCACCTTGAACTTGTATCTGATTCATTTGACTAGCAATTTGTCCAACGCCTCTTTCGATGTCTTGAAGCCTTTGCTGCTGTTGATGATATTGTACAACTAGTTGATAAATCTCCTCAATTCTTTGTTGTTGTGCCTCATTCTCATTAAGATTCTCAAAGCCTTCTTGGTTAGCATAGCTCCTTGACTGATTTTGAAAGGATGAAGTAGGCTGAAAATTTTGAGCTTGCTGATTGGGTTGAACACATGGCTGTTGAGGCTGATTAAAGGGCTGATATTCTTGGCAGCTATCAGAGGTTATGGAGAGCAGATATTCTTGGAAACTTTGCTGGGAGATGCAGCCTTGAAAGTTCTGATTTTTAGCTGGAAAATTAGGTGGCGAAGGCTGAAAATTCTGCCCTTGAAACCCTTGATTGTAGGGCTGTGAAAACTGGTTCAAGGGCTGTGTAGGCTGAAAATTTTGTTGGTTTTGCGCTGGAAAAACTGGGAATGATTGAAAACCTTGCTGCCCTTGATTGTATTGCTGGAATTGAGGTTCAAATTGCTGAAATGGTTGCTGAAAATTGGGCTGAAATTGCTGAAAACTGGGCTGAAAATTCTGGAAAATTGGCTGCCCGTTCTGAAAATTCTGTAAATTCTGGAAATTGCTGGAATTTGGCTGAAATTGTTGGAAATCTTGCTGTGGTGGCTCGAATTGTTGAAATGGTGGCTGAAACTGAAAGTTTGGTTGCTGAAAATTAGGATAGGGCTGCTGAAATTGATCATTCGGGTGCTGAAAATTCAAATGGGGCTGTTGGAAATCAAAATATGGCTGCTGGAATTCTTGGAGTGGCTGAAGTTGTTGTTGAGGTGGCTGAAATGTAGGCTGAATCGGCCTCTGGTAAGTAGATAACTGAGCTTTCCGTTTTTGTTGGTAGTCCAACTCCTTTAACACATTTCTTAACTCCTCCAATGCCTCGTCTATCTTTGTTGACCCCATTCTGATCTTGCAACCCTGTCACAAAACAAACAAGAAAAATGGCAGCAACCGTATACAAAAGAATAAGCACAATAAAATAGAACCCAAAGATATGTCAAAAAGTATACAAGCAAAAATCAAACAAATCAACTAGTTGCTTCCCCGGCAACGGCGCTAAAAATTTGACGGGCCCAAATATACTAATTAAAGTTGTCACGAAATGTATGGGCTCATCAAATTTAAATATATATGAATGAACTGAATGAAATGCTGGAAATCCTTTTTGCAATTAAAGAATAAAAGCGTAGTAAAGGGGCCACAGGTCGTATTTTTCTCGGGGACTAGTTGACGTTGTTTGATTCAAGCTCGTATTTATGTGTCGTTTGTGTTTTCGGGTTTCAAATCAAAATTGGGTTTTGGGTTACAATCAAAAATGAAATCACAATGAGAATAAAGGAACTCAACTAAATGGGCTAAACAAATGATAGCAAGTTATTAGCTCAACCAAAAGAATCACTTGCTCGTCTAAGCCCTTAATGCAATTTTTGGAAACTAATTTCTGATTTCTAAAGCAAAACAAATGCCGAGCAATGAAACAACACAGCAATGCAAGCAATTTTCAACAGCAAGCCAACTTGAATCAAACGCTCTCTATAAAATTCAGCAATCAAACTTTAAACAAACACTACACCACTAGCCACAAAAATTGCCTAAACTGCACTTGATACAAATGCAGAATTCTAGCACTTGGCACGCAACAGAGAATTGCTCAAAGAATGATTCAAAGACTGATGTGCTGCAAATTTGTTTCCAATTGCAGAAATAAAGATAGCAATTTCAGACACAGCTGACAGAAGAAAGAAAAATCAGAAACGCAGCAGAGAGTTGCAGAAATGAGCAGAAATTGGCAGAATTGATCCAATTGCAGAAATACAGCAGTTACTTGGATACAAAACAAGCAAATGATTGAAATGGATTTGCTATTCTGATGATCAGCAAGGCTTAAGTGGAATTCCCATTTCATGGACTCGAAATTCAAAAGCTAATGAACTGAAATTTCTGAATAATCTGGGTTTGCAGAAATGGAATTCAGATTTCAGAAATTGAATGCTACAACACATTGGATGAAAAGTTCAGCAAAAACTGATCCCAAAGGCTATAGAATTCGAATTGCAGAGCTTCCCTGATACAATTTCAGAACTACAAGTTAAACAAGCAGAATGACAGTGATACACAGTTGGAGAACTGATACGCACAACATGTGCAGAAATTTCAGAAAAAGAAACAGAATTCAGAAATGAATGATGCTAGGTAAACTGAAATCATGGACTGCCTTCGCAGGAAATCAAAACCAAACTCTATGTTAGCCAAGCAAGCATATATTGGACTCGAAGGCAGGAATTAACACAATGAAAACGCAGAGACAATTTGGCAACAAACAGCTCTGATACAATTCAGAAATCTGCAGGAAATTCAGAATTGGAATTGCAAACAATATACATTTGGCACGCAAGCAATGGAGTTTATATTCAGAAATTTAAACCGGAAACAAACTGAGATGAAGTATAACTACTCACTAACAAGTGTCTTGACTAACTAGACTGAAAAATTAAAACAAACCACAACAGGAACACATTAAAAATTCAGAAACTTGAAACTTGGCACGCAGAACAGATTGGCACGCAAGGTTAAAACAGAAATTAAACTGTAAATTGGTCTATTTGTTCACTAAACAAGCTTCTAAATCTACTTAACTTGAAGATTAAAGCTAAATTACAGCTAAACAATTAAGAAAACGAGATTAACCAAATCTGAAACTAACATAAACGAAATTCCCAGCAGTAATGAAATTACAGCTACGAAAACGAAATTAACTAAAGTAATCTAAACTCAATCCTTCTTCAGCTCAGGTACTCCTTGTTCGTCACGCAAGGGTGAGCCTCGGACCCGC
>JAGFNQ010006874.1:83521-135221 GCA_024364735.1 Boesenbergia rotunda | reverse complement strand
TCGCTTGGGTTGATGGACACATCCATGCCCGACTTGAACCTCAACATGTTCAAACCATGGAATTAGTTTATGAATAATATAGTTCGAGTCAGAGGTCAATCATTAGTTTTGGTTGTTGGACACATCCAAGCCTGACTAAGCGGTTGAATGAGCTCCAACCATGTTAAAACTATTTCTTGATTAATGGGTCAGCCTTAAGCTTGGAGCATCGATTTGTTGTGCCACAGCCAAGGTCGATGTAAAGAGAGGTGCAGTTGGGTGCTATGTATAATGATACATACTTGTTAATGAGTTAACAACCCAATATTTTATGCAAACATTCAATTAGTTGATAGCATAATGTGATAGTTACATATATGTGATGTGTAATCGGTATAATTACCTACCTTCATAGCTAAGAAGAACTTGATGGCCACAGCCATGGTTGTTCTTATCTATGGTTGGATATCAACCTATTTGGAGATGTTCCTACGATCTCCCGAATTGATAATAAGGGTGAATCAATTCGTAAAATAAATAGGATTTAATTTATGTATGTTGATACATTCTTTAATAAATCTTCTCACATAATCTCAATTTGTATTTCTAGGATAATCACTCGATCATGTCTTCCTAAATTTGCGTTCCATTTTGGACACCAATAAACTGACTGGGCCAACTTCATGGATTGGCTTCGAAACCTGAGGATAGTCCTCAAGGCAGAAAAGCTTGCTTATGTCCTTGAAGATCAACTTCCCAACCGTCCTCCTGAAAATGCAACTCCAGACCAGTTTCCTGAGTTGCTCAACCTGCTGAAGACTATAGAGCCTTCTGTAAGCAGGATCAGAAGACGTACTGTTAGTTGGTTCCTCAAGAAAGGTTCTAAGAGGAAGGCCAAAGAACAGAATAAGGGAAAGAAGAAAAAGGCCAAAAAGACTGAAAAAACCAAAAGGCACTTGCCATCATGTGGCAAGGAGGGTCACTGGCGAAGAAACTGCAAAGTTTATCTTGAGTCCTTGAAGAAGAAGGCATCCGATGCCCCATCCTCTTCAGTATCTTCGTTATTGAATGTCACTCTATTTCCTCAAATACCTGGGTACTTGATACTGGGTGTAGCTCACATATATGTAATGACATACAGGGCTAAGGAATAGAAGAAGACTCGTCAAGGGAGAAGCAGATTTGCGAGTTGGAAATGGAGCAAAGATTGCTGCTGTTGCCATCGGAACATATTGCTAAAGCTCCCGACTGGACGTATCTTAGAATGGATAATTGTTATTTCGTTCCTTCGTTAATAAAGAACATTGTATCTATTTCATGTTTGAATGAAAAAGGTTATCATTTAACTTTTAGTAACAATTGTTGTTACATAACTTTAAATGGTGTTCTTTATGGGAATGGAACTTTGTGCAATGGCATCTACACGTTAGATTTATCCAGTGACGTTTTCAATATCGAAGTTAGCAACAAACGTGCTCGAATAGATAATCGAATAGACTCCTACACTTGGCATTGCCGTCTTGGCCATGTAAGTAAGAAACGCATGACCGAATTGCACCGATGTGGAATTTTGGAATCATTTGAACCCGATTCATTTGATACATGCGAATCGTGCTTAAAAGGCAAGATGACCAAATTACCCTTTACCGGAAAAGGTAATCCAGTGGGAGAATTGCTTGGTCTAATACATACTGATGTATGTGGACCAATGTCAACTCTTGCACAAGGAGGCTATAGCTACTTCATCACCTTTATCGATGATCACTCACGATTCGGGTACGTGTTCTTGATGAAACACAAATCTGAAGCCTTTGAGAAATTCAAAGAGTTCAGAAATGAAGTAGAGAAACAGCTTGGCAAAAGTATTAAAATACTTCGATCCGATCGGGGGTGGTGAATACTTAAGTCAAGAGTTTCAAGATTATCTAAGGACAATGGGATATTATCCCAATGGACTCCGCCATATACACCACAGCATAATGGTGTATCTGAGAGGCGCAACCGAACCTTGATGGACATGGTTAGGTCGATGATGAATCATGCAACTCTTCCAAAATCCTTTTGGGGTTATGCACTTAAGACACTGTTTATTTATTAAACAGAGTCCCGACCAAGGTAGTCTCTACTACTCCATATGAGATTTGGAATAGTAAGAAACCTCACTTAACTCACCTTAAGATATGGGGTTGTCCTGCTTATGTGAAGCGGGTTGTATCAGACAAATTGGATGCTAAGTCTGATAAATGTCTATTTATTGGATACCCTAAGGAAACGAAGGGTTACCAATTCTATCATCCCTTGGAACAAAAGGTGTTTGTTTCAAGGCATGCTGTATTTCTAGAAAAAGAATTTCTTTTACAAGAAAACAGTGGGAGTGGCTTTGAACTTGATGAAGTTCAAGAAACTCCAATAGACATTACAGAGACACCGAGTCTAGGCCCACAACCGATAATTCATAATGATGAGCTATCAGTTGAACCTAAAACTACACCACCTCTTCGTAGGTCTGATAGGACACGCAACATTCCAGAGAGATACGGATTTCTCGTAAGTGAATCGAACGACGTGTTGCTCATTGGCGATGACGAACCTATCAGTTATGAAGATGTTCTGAAATGTTCAGAAAGGGACAAATGGCTTGAAGCCATGAAGTCGGAAATGGATTCCATGTACGAAAATCAAGTATGGGACTTGGTTAACCCACCTGAAGGGATTAAACCCATAGGGTGCAAGTGGGTTTTCAAAAAGAAAACCGACATGGAAGGTAATGTTGTTACCTTTAAAGCTAGATTAGTGGCAAAAGGATATCGTCAGAAACAAGGAATTGATTATGACGAAACCTATTCGCCAGTAGCTATGCTTAAATCCATTCGGATGCTCCTAGTCATAGCAGCTCATTATGATTATGAGATATGGCAAATGGATGTGAAAACAGCTTTCCTTAACGGAAACCTGCTTGAGGACGTATACATGATACAGCCTGAAGGTTTCACATCGGTTGATAAAACCAAGGTATGCAAGCTTCGACGATCTATATATGGACTGAAGCAAGCATCTAGGAGCTGGAATATCCGTTTTGATGAGACAATCAAAAAGTTTGATTTCTCACAAAATCCTGACGAACCCTGTGTGTACAAGAAGGTTAGTGGGAGTGCAGTCGTATTCCTAGTATTATATGTCGACGACATCTTACATATAGGAAATGATATTTCAGTCTTACAGACAGTTAAAATTTGGTTATCCAAAACTTTCTCCATGAAAGACCTGGGAGAAGCAACCTATATCCTTGGGATTAGAATCTATAGAGATAGATCAAAATGGTTGCTCGGTCTTTCACAGTCTACATATATAGACCGAGTGCTAAAAAGGTTTAGTATGTCGGAATCCAAGAAAGGTTACCTTCCCATCAGGCATGGGATCAACCTTTCAAAGTCTATGTGTCCGCGCACAGAAGACGATAGGATTTGCATGAATAAGATTCCCTATGCATCCGCGATAGGATCTATCATATATGTGACAGGCCCAAATATACTAATTAAAGTTGTCACGAAATGTATGGGCTCATCAAATTTAAATGTAAATGAATTGCTGGTGGAAACCCTTTTACAATCAAAAATATGGAAATGTAATATAGGGGCCACAGGTCGTATTTTTCTCAGGGACTAGTTGACTTTGTTCGATTCAAGCTCGTATTTAAGTGTCGTTTGTGTTTTCGGGTTTCAAATGTGATTGGGTTTCAATTAGAATATGGTTTGCAATCTGAAATGAAGATTCAATGAGATACAAGATGCATGCCACCAAAAACTTAATACACAAGGACAAAAACTTATGTACCAAGATGATACTAAGTGCCGGAATTGTGACTGTCTACTCTGAATTGAAACTAATCACTCCAACTCGAAGGCAATCTATTAGTGAAGTGCTAGCATGAATTAAAAAGGAATTTTAGACATTGATGCAGCAGCTCAGAAATGGGACAGGATTTCAGAAGTATGGACAGCAACTTAGTGATGAAGCTAATTGCAGAATTTAGATGTAAAGCTATCAAACTTAAGGTGTAACAGCTCATTAAAAATCAGCTCATCTTCAGTAATTAGGTCGGGAATTCAACTGAATGCAAGTTGAGCTGCAATTGAGAAAAGAAATTGATACACAATCAATTAAGCAAGCTGAAATGCAAAGACAAGTAAACTGATGCAACTCAGAATTGACAAACTGCACATTGAGTTGTTAATTGAGACAAGATTAAACCGAACTATAACCAATGGAAACAAACAAATGTGCAACGATCAAATTGGATGCAAATCTCAGAAAAACAATTAGATGCAGACCCTCAAAATTCCGGAACTCAGCTAATGTATAAAACAATTTGATGCAGAAAATGAATTCTGAAAACTTCCTACATTGAATGCAAACTTCAATAACTAATCAAATGCAGAAGCTGATGAATACTAATTGAATTCGAGCACAAAGTACACTACAAGATGTGTTTAATATGGCTACAAATCAGTGTGGAGGTTGACTTGATACTATTGCAGAATTCCAGCCACTTGACACACATGCAGATTTACAGTTATTACGCATGAACAGCCCACTGAAACTCAGCAGTAACCTAGTGCTCGAATCAAGCTTCAGAAATGCTTAACTGAAGAATTCAAAAGTGGGAATGTCCAATTCAGAAATGATTGACTGGAAGAGATAAATGCATGATCCCAAAAAAACTGTGAGCAGGAATGATGTGCAGAAATAAAGAGATGCAGAAATTCAGAGACTGCAGGGACTGATCAAGTCAAGAGTTTTCTTGATACAAAACTGATTTGCAGCAGTTCAAGTTGGCACGCAGCAGTTGACCATTTCAGAAATAAAATGCTGAAGATTTCAGAAATGAAAGGTGGATGGCAGAAATGGAATTGATCAGCAGATTGGGCACAGCTAGGTTGCAGAATTGGATTACAAATTCAACAAAACTGATACACATTAATGGATTTCAATTGCTATACAACTAAGGCAAACAACAATGAAGAATTTCAAAAGATGAATTAACAACTGATCGCAACAAAATTCAGAAAACTGATACGCAAGGGAAGCACCAGAAATTCTGAAACGCAGCAACTCAGCTGAATGGAAGTCAGAAATGCAACTAAATGCTAAACAAATTCGGATTGAATGCATTAACTATCAACTACAGGAATTGATCCAATAAAACTAAATTCAGAAACTATAAAAACACATGCAGGAATAGAACTGAACTGATACGCAGCTGAAAAGAAATCGGAAAAACTGGCACGCGACAGGGAATCTGATACGCAAGCATAAAACACAGAAATAAACTGAAATTCAATGAAACATTAACTAAACTAGCTAGCTAACTACTTGCTTGAAGATTTAAAGCTAACTTACAGCTGGAACAATGCATTAAACCAATGTAACGAATCTGAAATAAGAAGGCAGAAACAGAACATGGCAGTAATGAAATTACAGCTACAAAAACATGAAATTAACTACATAAAACTAATCCTCAACTCTCCCTGAGCTCGAATCCTCCTTGTTCGTCACGCAAGTGTGAGCTTCGAACCCGCAAGCTCAGCAAGTCGATGGAAAATGGCATCTGCGATTCAAAATCAGCTCACATCTGCTCAAATCCGAAACCCATCCAATTCCTTCAACTCAGCTGCGAAGATGGATTGGAATTGATCCGAGCACTCCAGGGAACCCCTCTGAACTACTCGGGATGATTAATTGATGCGCAGCCGATGTTGACGAAACCAAATGGCAGAGCTCCGGAGACCTCACAAAAGCTCTGTTCTTGGGCAATTGAGAGCTGGAAATTCACCGAGAAGCCTTCCCAATGACCTAGAATTCAATCTAAGCAAGAAATGAGGGGTCGCGCCCCTTTGGATTCAAGAAAAACAGCTAAGGAAAGTGAAGAACAAAACGAAGAAGGAGCTGCGGCGGAGACGCGACGAGTTGAGCTGCGGCTGTGTTTTTGATTAAATAGGAACCAATGGACGGCTCAGATTGATCGGAGGAGATCCAACAGCTGATTTTGCTCTGATTGGAGCCAAACTTTTATGATGATGATCTGGGGTCAGGATCTGCCTCGTGGTAGCTCGGATCCTCCAGATGTGCAACGGATGGTCCAGATCTTCTCAATCAGTGAATGGACGCTCTAGAGCCCTCCTTGTTTGATCCAACGGTTGATTGAGCTCTGATTGGGATGAAACCTTCAGATCTTGATCATGGTGCTTGATCAACCCTAATCCTAGCTCGGATTGCTTCAGATCGTCCCGGATGGCTCAGATCTAGTCGCTCTTGAATCGGACGGCCCGGATTAATCCAAAACATGATAATCCGATCCGGTGCATATCCGACTCAAGTTTGACCCAATATGCCCTAGGTCTAGGATCCTTTCATGCCTACAAAAATATATCAGAAAATTAGTGGCCAAATAATCAAAAATTGTGTAATTTTGCAATTAAGTCCAGAATGAGATAAAGTTCTAAAACCTAGGGTAAAATCATAATTAAGCAATAAAAATATGAGTCAAACATGGATTTTAACATCTAAAATAATCACAAAAGTGGTACTTATCAGTATGCTATGTTATGTACTAGGCCTGATGTATCGTATGCTTTGAGCGTCACAAGCAGATACCAGTCGGATCCAGGAATGGATCACTGGGCGACTGTTAAGACAATCCTTAAGTACTTAAGAAGAACTAAGGATGTGTTCCTAATATATGGAGAAGGAGATTTGGTAATACGTGGGTATACAGATGCCAGTTTCCAGACAGATAAGGATGACTCCAAATCGCAGTCTGGATACGTATTTACTTTGAATGGAGGCGCAGTAAGTTGGAAAAGTTCCAAACAAGACACCGTAGCGGATTCCACCACGGAAGCGGAATATATCGCAGCTTTGGAAGCAGCAAAGGAAGCAGTCTGGATCAAGAAGTTTGTCTCCGAACTTGGTGTGGTTCCAACCATTGATGATGCAGTGCCGGTTTACTGCGACAACAATGGAGCTATTGCACAAGCAAAGGAACCAAGGTCTCATCAGCGATCCAAACACGTGCTTCGTCGCTATCATCTGATCAGAGAGATTATAAGTAGGAATGACATACAAATTGAGAGAGTTCCCACTGAAAGGAATATAGCGGATCCTTTAACTAAGGCCTTACCTCAAAGCAAGTTTGAGGGTCATGTTAGAGCCTGTGGTATTGGATACCATAGCGATTGGCATTAGGCCAAGTGGGAGTTTGTTAGTGATATGAGAGAAGTGTCCTAAGGCAATCGCCTTATGATTGTAAACATTTATTTCAATAAATGATAATTCACTATTTGAGTATACATGCTTGTGTATTTGATTGGGATCTTAAACTCATCTACTGAATGTCCGCAATACAACTCACAGCATAAGAGAATTTGTGATGAGATCACAACTAGTGATTATCTCTAAATGCGCAAATGTGAAGTATTGAAAATATCCCTAGTCGATGAATTGATAAAAACGGACACTATTAATTCTGTTGAGACTAGCATGGGTTATTCTCTAATCAGCTGATTCTCACTGGCTGGTGACATTGGGATGTCCGGAGATAAACATGGATGCTAGTTAAGGGAACTAGTTCATTGGAGTGACTAGCTGTAAGACTTCATATGGGAATCTACATGTAGATATGTCAATGAAGATCTTACTGCGGCTTAAGTGCGATGATCCTTTGACTTGCGGTGTTCAAGTCATCTTGGTCATGGAGACTTATACTTTGACATCTTAAGCAAGCATCTCCAAGGAGGTGTGGACCCAGGATGATCGGGTGTAAGCCGAAGTGCCCGAAGATGTTTGAACAGCCTACAAAGGATTCACCACTCCTTGCGAGGAGATGTATACCCAGGCCTATCGTCGGATTGTTACTCAAAGCCTCTGGCCAGAGCATATCATGTTTAGAGTGAGAGTCTCTAAAATACATGAGAGTAATTAGAAATCCAAAGGACGAATAAGATATTACTTGGGCTAGGTGTGACTTAGTCAACCTAGTGGGGACTGACACCATAGACCGTGTCCTGAACCAAGTGGGTATAAGGTGGTGAAGGGAATGGGGCACGATTCATTAGTGCTGCTGAAGGGTTTCAGAACAATTTCTTCTGAGGTCAAACCGTTGATCTTTCGATTAATTGGGGATCATGATGTACTACTAGGTGCCACTCATGATCGTTCTATAATTAGTTAAATTATAGACGGCCAACATAAATCGAAAGCCTATTTAGTCACACGCACTACGAGTAATCCGAGGGATTTAAAACGAGTTGAAAATTGGATTTTCCGATCAAGAGAAATAAGTCGAATCTGAGTTAGTCAGAGGCGCAATGGAAGCTAAAAATGGCTAAGTCTTTTGAAGGCTTTTTTGGGCGAATTAAATGAGTTTAATTCGCGGCGGTCCGGGTTGGTTTGGCCGGCCAAAGTGGGTGCCAAACCCCTCTTTGGTGGCCAGCCAAATAGAGGAGAATAAACCAATTTAATTGGTTTAATTAATTAAATAAATCTAGTACGGTTTATTTTATAAATTATGGATAAATAAATTTGTATAAAAAATTTATATAAATAAAATTTATAAAAATTTATTCTTTTATGGAAGATTAAATAATCCATGAATTGGGTTTATTTTAATTTTATAAAATCAATTATGAATTGATTTTTCCATAATAAGAAAGTTTATAAATTTCTTATAAAAATTTATTCTATAATTTAAAGAGAAGAAGAATTAGTTTTTATTATAAATTAGTTTATAATAAAGACTTGGTTTAAACGGAATTAATTTATAAGAATTTATAGGATAAATTTCTTATGATAAATAATTAGTTTTATTATAAAGTTAGTTATAATAAAATTCATAAGAGAATTTATAGGATAAATCTCTTATGATAACTAATTTGTTTTATTATAAATTGTTTATAATAAGACTAGGCTTAAAAGGAATAAGCAATAAGAAAATTTATAAGATAAATTTCTTATAACTAATTCCGTTAATTCGGTTTAGAGGGAGACTTAGCAAAGGAGTTGCTACTATATAAAGGAACCAAAGGCTAGCCCTTAATTCCAATTGAACACAATTAAGAGATTAATTATTTCTCTCCCTCTTTCTCTTCTCTTCTCTCCTCCTCTTCTTCTCCTTCACATTAGGGCCGGCGCCCCATCCTTGTGGATTAGGGCCGGCGCACACAACCATCACCCAAGGGAGTTGGCGTGAGCTTTCAAGGAGAAGGAGAACCCGAACACGAAGAAGAAGAAGCGGATAGCGACTCCTCTCTTCTCGGAATTCGATTCCGTTACTTCGTTGGTTAGTTTTCCTAATTTTTCTCTTGTCCTTCTAGTTGTGCCTTCCGAGAATCTAGTAGTTCTCGTCGGCACAAAACTCGTGACTTTGCGAAGTCATCCCGAAGAGAACTCGGCGTGGACGCGAATAGAGGCGAAGCTTCCAAGGGACGCTACGGTTGGATCTCGTCCCTTACTTCAGTTACGCGAGGTACTTGGTAAATTAGTTTACTTTTTGCAAACTTTTATTTCATGATTATGTCGATACACTATAAGGTTGCATGCTAGATACGAAGTTAAAATAATTTAGGAAATTATTTTATGCAAACTCTTCCGCTGCACGTAAAAAATTTTAATTTTACGAACTCGTATCCTTGTCGACATGCACCCGGTCCCAACATATGAGATTATGTGTATTATGTCTATGTTTACGCCAAGCACCATGCCATGCTATGAATGTTTACGATGTTTATGTTCATGCCAAGTATCGTGTCATGCCATGAATGTTCTTATGGATATGTTTATGCCATGCTATGAATGTGATGAAGTTATGCTTATGTCATGACGAAGGTGTGCCAAGTGATGAAAAGGCTTATGTTCTAAGTAAAGCACTAAGTATGCTAATGTCTTATATGCTCATGATTGAATGCTGAATGGTTTTAGTGAGTAGGAAAGAGTCTTACTAAGCTTGTGTGCTTATAGTCTTATTTTCTTATACCGCAGATCATGCAAAGGGACAGTAAGGAAGCAGCAGGAGGGCATCAAAGAATGTGTGTGATAGTGACTTGGCCAAGGAGCAATATCGTTGCTCGTTTTATGATAGTACTTTACCTTTACTATTATGTGCTTGAGTATGACTCTATGACATGATGCTAAGTATGACATGATGCTAAGTATGATATGATGCTAAGTATAAAGTTACTATGCTAAGTTCCTATGTTATGATGCTAGAAATGGTAGTAAGTGCATGTAGGAGTAAGTTAAAGGTTTCCGCTGCATTATGATGTCTACATGCCCTAGGTATGTTAACGTAACGCCGCTTTAAAAAAAAAAAAGTGGGCGTTACCACTTTTGTCCTTAGTCATCGCTCAGCTAAGTTGCTCAGTCCCTCGGACCAAGACTTCGTGCCCAAACCCTAAGTCCAGGACTTCGGTGCCTAACCCTCGGCCACGTCTTCTTGCCCAGTCCTAGACTAGGACTTCGGTGCCCAACCCTCGGCCAGGTCTTCTTGCCCAGTCCTCGACCAGGACTTCGTGTCCACCTTCCGAGCAGGTCTTCGGTGCCCAACCCTTTGCCAGGACTTAGTGCCCAATCCTCGATCAGGACTTAGTGCCCAATTCCCCGAACCAGGACTTATTGCCTAGGTTTACTAGGACTTTCTTCCACTTCCCCTTCATCCCCTTCCACCTCAAAACCCTAGGCCACCTCCTTCTTCCCCTTCCACTTCTTCTCTCTTCTTCACAGTGGCAGCAGTTCCTTCATACGATCTAGCAGCTCTTCATAGCCATTCCGGCAGCCCTTCCAGCAGCCCTTCTTCATCCAGCGATTCCTCCAGCCTTCATCAGATTTGGTTGTTGTTTTGATAGTTGGATGTTTGTGTTAATTGATGAATGTTTGTATTGAACTTGATTCCCCATGTTTGGATTACACGTATTGTGGTTAAATTCTTTTATGCTCCTCAAGTGTTAGATGAAATGCCTCAACCAATTGCTTTAGTTTAGTTTTGCATTTTCTCAGCTTAGATTCTTTCTACGTTTTATTAATTGCATGTTTCAAGTTTCTCTTATGTTTAAGTATACAATTATGTTAGATTAGGTTAAGTTTCATTAATTCTCTATTTCCTTAATTGCTTCCTTTATGTTGCCTTGTGTTTCCTTGTCAAGTGTAGTTAGGTTAAATTAGATTTCCTTAATTGCATTATCTTTCATTAATTAGGATTAGATTTCATACTTTCTTTGTTGTTTTATTCGTAGTCTTATCATTCAAATCCAACCCCCCGGGTTTAATATCCAAAATCCAAAAGCAATAACTTGGAATCCTAGGATTATTAATCTATCATTATATTCCTTGAGAGAGACGACTCGAGTTACTCTATACTACATTAGTTAAGAGGAGTTCGATACTTTAATTGTATTTGATAATCGTGGTACGACACACGACGGTTATCAAATTTGGCACCGTTGCCGGGGAATGTAGTGGTATTTGATAATTTTAGGATTGTTTCCCTATTTTTCCACAAGAAATTAAAAAAAAATACAATTGTCATGTGCTTTAATGTTCATACATTAATGTGTTTGATATTATATGCTCCCGAGTCTTCTAATCTTGTTTATTAGTGTTTCAGTGTATGACCAGGATAATTCTTTCAGTTCAACATGGATTTCTACTCTCAACAATTTGGAGGCTTCAATGAATATCACAATTCGAAAATTGGGCGAGTGAAACACATATACACTAATTATGACAGTCCATCTCATCCAGCTGCTATATGCCACATCATCCAAAAGACTGCTAGTTTTCCTCAAGAACTCCTTCTTCCCAACATCAATATCAAGATACCTATGATCTAGCTCCTAGCACCTATAATGATGACTGGGGCGATTACTCGACTCAGTACTTTCAACCCCAACAGATTCCAAAGCAGCATGGATACTTCCAACCTCAACAGTGAGATAGGTATAACTCATTATCTAATTCCTACAATTCTAATTGGGGGGATCAGTCATATTTCAGGTATGAGGATACACAAAGTCAATTTACTGAGCCATATCCAGCATATCAGAACCTACAGAAATTCCTTGATAATCCTATGCCTTCTTGGTCACATCCGGTTCAGCAACAAGAACCGGAGGTTCCACTCAACTTGGAGCCCTTTTTCACTCAATTTCTTTAACAACATGAGAAAAATTTTCAGAAGCTTAGCACTCAATTTAGTGCTCAGCTTCAGCAGCAACATGAGAAAAATTTTCAACAATTTAACACTCAATTTCAACAGCATCAGGGAGACTATAGACAGAATCAGAGTAGGACTGATGCTTCCAGTCAGAACATAAAGCGACAAATTGGATAGATATCATCCACCATCAGTCAGATGCAGACTGCAGGGACCAAGATCGATGTTCAGAGAGGATATTCTAGTTCAGATGAAGAGAGAAAAGATGAGGCAAAGGATGTATTAGCTACAGAGGCAGCTGAGCTTGTGGTTGAATCTGATTCATTTTCAGTTGCAGATGATTCTATAGGTGTAGGGGATTGCACTGAGCCCCAGGGACCACCAACATTGAGCGATATATTAGGAGATTCAGAGGATAAGTATGAAAGTGTAGGGACTTGCATGGTGGAAGCAAGAGCCCAAGAATCACCTCTTTTAGTTGTATGTCCACCAGCACCTGAACCTGAAATGGAGCTTTTACCTGACCAGGAGGAGGCCATAGTTACATCCACTCTGGTAGAACCTTCAAGTATTTCTCAGAAAGACAAGGTAAATATTTCTCCTAATTGTTTAGAAAAATTCATAGAGGTACCTAAGGTTGATTTTATTGGATGTGATGCATTTCTTGATACATTCTATGGAGAGACTGACTGTATTTCATCTTTTTCTTTCCCTGCACACGTACGAGAGGTATTTCATGGTTTTGTAGGGTGTCGTAGGCTTCTGGAGTGGGTGCTACAACTAAATAGACTCCAACCTCCCGGAAGGATTTCCAAAGAGCATAGAGAGGGAGGAGTTGAGCTTACTTGTACTTGTAGCTATTCATCCCTAAATTGGATTTTGAACCTTAATCGTCTCCGACCACCATAACATACTTATGTATTGAAGTGTGGGGGAGCAGTGCACTATGACATTGATCACGTGAGGAATGCTCTCTCCACTACCCAAACCCCACTACTACAGGGATGGATGCTACTCCTTAACCGACTCCAACCGCCAGGAATAAAGGGGAGTTTGTTCCTTTTTTTATTTTTCTTTATGTTTATACTTGCAGGTTTGTTTGCTTTTATACATTGCATTCATGCTTTGCTTCCTCATTCTGCATTTTGTTTGGTCTTGAATAAACCTTGCTTGATTTCCAGTCATATCTCCCTACATGTCCCTTTATTATACTTTGAGAATCATAAAAGATGGATAAGTCTGACTATTGAGTTTTGGTTTCCTTAGTATGCTTGGGGACATTAATTGCATTTAGTCATTTGTTGTGGTGATGGACTCTATCTTGGTAGATTAAGCATGACATTTTATTGTTCACCTAGTGAGGATATTGCCATGCTTATCCTTAATCCTCCTGTGTGATAGCATTTGTGATATTTGACACTCTAGAACTTGCTTTGATTCTTTTTAAAATTACAATAACATAAGCTTACATGAATATGATGGAGGTAAACTTTCTTGTTGAACTCTTATTTTTCCCTCTACATTGCTATTGTTACTAGTGAGCATTTCACCTATTGCTTTCATGTTTCATTGTCTTTCCTATGTCAGATCCTCTCATTGTCATTATATGTTGGTGCAGGAAGCACCATATCGAACCTTGTTTTGATATTGGCAAAGGATTCAAAGTTAAGTTTGTTTGTGATCTAACGTTATTCACTGAGTGTGTAGGAAAAGCCCTAGCGAAGGACTGCTAGGCACTGGCAAAGCAATGCCAGGAAAGAAAGCCCTAGCAAAGGATTACTAGGCAACTGGCGAAGGACTGCTAGTATCAAGCCCTAGCGAAGGACTGCTAGGCTCCAGGCGAAGGACAGCCTGGGACTGAAGCCCTAGCGAAGGACTGCTAGACAACTGGCGAAGGACTGCTAGTTTACAAGACCTGACAAAGGACCGTCAGGTAAAAGTCCAACCAGAGGAACGGTTGGCATCAGGTAAATTCTCCCGAGAGGAGTAGGTGAGGACGCGTTCCCCGTCGAGGGAACAGTAGGCGTCAGTTCGACCTAGGGCTCCATTTTGGAGACCAAAGTCAGAACCAAGACAGCTAAGGCTGTATAATCTAATATTTTATTGTTTTATTGTGTTTTGGCCTAACCCTGGATGCAAGACCGAAGGAACATGTGTCTGCAGCTCAGAAAGCCTCAAAGGAATGAGGCAACAGCTGACCAGGGCGCCCGGAGTGTCCCGGGCGCCCCCAAGGTGAACACAAAACACAAGAAAGCAAGATCGGCTTCAATAGTACATCCTGCGGGCGCCCCCGTGCTCCCAGGCACCCCCGCTGCTCCCGGGTGCCCCCATGCGCATACATCGATCCAGAAGCCAAGCGAAGCCAAAGGATAGAGTTTGACCCGGTCAACCCGGGCGCCCCGAGCGCTGCGGGCGCCCCAGTCAAAGCGGATCCAGAGGATAGACGCTGACCGAGAGCTCTGCGGATCAAAGGCCACGTGGGGGGCGCCCCTGACATCCCGGGCGCCCCCAGGCCCTATATAAAGGGCCTTCGACCAAGGCTTCAAAAAACCAATTCACTCAACGCCTCAAAGCTCTTCTACTCTCGTGCCTTGCTCCGGAAACTCTCCAACTCGAGCCGACGACGTCCCGCTGCTCCGAAAAAGTTAATCTACTCCGGACGTCGGTAAAGAAGAGCGTTCTTTTTATTTACTGCACTTATCTTTGTAATTAAATTTTGTAAACCTTTTTGCGCCTATATAGAATTGCCAAAAGTAAACGGTCAACGACCGTGGGCCTTGGAGTAGGAGTCGACACAGGCTCCGAACCAAGTAAATTGACTGTGTCTCTGTGTCTTGTTTTTTAATTTCCACTGCGTACTTGCTCTTACGAAAATCCGAACGATTTCCGATATTCACCCCCCCTCTATCGATTTTCTCGATCCAACAAGTGGTATCAGAGCGAGGAAGTTCAAACTTGGTGCAACCACCAGTTTGAAAGTTTTTTTTCGGATTTGCAAATTTTTTTATTATTTTATTTCTTTTCTTTTTCTTTAATCGAGGTGGTGCAACACCACTCGATCGTTATTTCAAATAAATAATGTCTGTAGGTGTATTTAAAATATTCTTACGCCTTTTTCAATTTTCAATTTTCATATTTTCACCATAAGTCTGAATTGATAAAACAAACAATTTTTGAAAATTTGTCATAAATTTTTTTATTATTATTTTAATATTTTTCTCGAAATTCGTGCTACTTTAATTTGAGCAAAATTTTTCCCAAATATTAAAATCTTACTTTCTCATTATTAATCAGAATTGACAAAATTATCATTTTCAAAAATTTATCATAAATTATTTTTATTATTTTATCATTATTTCACCTCGAAATTCGTGCAATTTTTTTGGGGGCTACTTTTTTTTTCTTCTCCCGCACTACTAATCCAAGACCAAGTCTTGGTACATTTTTGTTATTTTTTTGTGCAAGGATTAAACTAAATGGCCAACCACGAGTGGAACAGTGCCCGTCCACCACTATTCTCCGGCGACAACTTCAAGTTTTGGAGATGTCAAATGGAGTCCCTTCTGAAGACCCACATAGACTTATGGCGAATCATCCAAACGGGATTCTCTTTTCCCGTAGAAGATGGGTCATCAATCGAGTGGGATAAACTGGATGAACACACCCTCAATCAAATCGAGACCGATGCAAGGGCAACTGCAATCATACAATGTGGCCTAACCAAGGAGCAACTCGAATTAGTAGGTCCAATCAGATGTGCCAGAGAAATCTGGGAAAAACTAATTGATCTTCATCAAGAGATCTCAGATAAAGAAGAAGATCAGGTAAGTTATCTTGCCCTTTCGGTCTAAGCACAAACAGCCGAGTCAGAATCTGAACCCGAATCCAAAGTCGAACCAGAATTAGACGACGAATTGACTGAGACGGTAACCGATTTTGAATTCTTTTCAAAATTTGAATTAAATAATCAAACAGGTACTGTAATGGTCGAGGAAGGTGTAAATTCTTTTGCAGGGAAAAATCTTAAAGAACCACCAAAGAAGGAGCTTCAACCAATACTTGAGTCTGACTCAGACTCAGAATTTGACGACAAAGGAAGGGATCCTTGGAAACAGGTCTGGTTGGCTCGCGACCGCTACAAAATGCCGAAGAAACAATCAAGCAAAAGAGAGATGGCTAGAATCAAGGGGGAGATACCCAACCAAAAATCAAAAGGTAAATTTACAGTATTTAAAAATCCAATATTTACCTTGAATAACATGATTAATTCGTGTAAATTAGTTAAGGTCAATACATTAGAAAACTTAATTCACAATCATGCTGATTTTAAAAACCCAGAGTTCTATTTCGATTATGATATAACTTAAATCATTTTTGTCTTGTTTGCTTTAAATTGTGTGTTGCTTTTTATTTAATTTTTTTTTCTTTTTGCTTAGAATTAGGATTGATTAGTTTAAGGACTAAATCAACTTAACTGAAATTTGAACAACATAGTATTGGGTGGCGGTGAAATGATAGTACGTTAGGGAAACCAACTCTAATAAGGTCAAGTATACTTGGTCTCTTTAGACTGGTGAAACTAGCCGAAGCTACCGATCCAAGACCCAAACTAGTTAGACCAGAATTTACGAAAAAGTAATTTTGAAGATGAAATTTTACTAAAAGGCTTTGTCTAAGAAAGGGTTGATGATCCAATAAGGCTACGGCCAAAGAAGGCCTTGTGCCTCGCCAAGACCTGGAAGCCAATTTTTGAAATTCAAATTCAATTTACTCTTTGTTAAATTCGAATCTAACACAAATTTTCAGTTAATTTTAGATTCAAAATTCTCTTTTCAAAACAAATTTAAATTGGATTTAAAAAACTTTTCAAAATTAATCATGGTCTTTTCAAAATAAATCCTTCTATTAAAATATGCATCTCACAAAACAGTTAAGGATATCCTGTTTTGTCACTTAGAAATGGGTGAGATGCTTAGGACCTAAAAGTTGAGTCCAACCCAACCAACTAATTTAGATAAATCAAATCAATTAATTCAATTAAATTAAATCTTAATTAAATCAATTAAATTCAATTAAATCTTAATTAAATCAATTAAATTCAATTCAATTAAATCTTAATCAAATCAATTAATTCAATTGAATTAAATCTTAATTAAATCAATTAAATTCAATTAAATCTTAATTAAATCAATTCAATTCAATTAAATCTTAATCAAATCAATTAATTCAATTAAATTAAATCTTAATTAAATCAATTAAATTCAATTAAATTAAATCTTAATTAAATCAATTAAATTCAATTAAATCTTAATTAAATCAATTAAATTCAATTAAATCAATTAAATTCAATTAAATCAATTAAATTTAATTCAATCAAATTCAAAATTTAATTCAACTGAACAAACTTAACCCTCTAAATTTTTATTTTCACAAAAATCAAATTTAACTTTTTAACTAAGAGTCAATGTTTCAAATCATTGTAATTAAAATCAAGTCTCTTTTGTTCACTAACCTGAAATTTATTTCATAACATTCATTTCTTTCCTTTACCATTATACAAATATTTTTTGAAAATTAGTTTACTCTCGTATGGCAAAAAGTCACCCTAGGGATTACTTAGGATATTTTCTTTTTGTCTACAGTCCGGCCTTAGATATTTATTTTTTGGACTTAAATTTTTTTTTTGTTTTCAAATAATCACTATATTTTTCGAAAATTGTGCTTTACAAAAAAAAACATTATCATTTCAAAATGTTTTTCGAAAACGGGGTTTATGCTTTAAAATTATCTTCATTTCAAATTGAATTTTCTACAATTATATTACCATGCTAGTATTCAAAACTATTCTTTTGATTTTAGTAAACCCTAAAGACACAAAGGAAGGTCTACTTAATGATCTACAAAGACTCCGAGGATGTGTCAAATTTAGGGGGAGTCTAAATCAAAAGAAATTATTTTTAACAAGTTTGAAATTATTAGATAATTCGTATAATTTGAATCAAACCGTAAGACTCAGAGGAAGATCGCTTGTAGTCAACAAGCTTCCTAGGACTGGGTCGAGTTAAGTGGGAGATCAAATTAAAAGAATTATTGAGCATTTTCAAAATTATATGTTTTCATGCATTGCACCTGTAACGACCCGGCCCCTCGGCCCCTTGGGCGGCCCACTTGGCGGCCTAACTGGCGGTCCCTTGGGCGGCCCAACTGGCGGCCCACTTGGCGACCCCTTATATCGTCAACCGACGACCATTGGCCGTGCCGTTACTCACAAGTACTTTCCACCCCTGGCCAGTGGATTTTTGCCTTCCTCAGGATTCGAACTCTAGACCTCCAGGATAAGTACTAGAGTTTATGAATCCTGATACCAATTGAGCTATAGCTCAATTGGTATCAGGATTCATAAACTCTAGTACTTATCCTGGAGGTTTAGAGTTCGAATCCTGAGGAAGGCAAAAATCCACTAGCCAGGGGTGGAAAGACCTAGTGAGTAACGACACGGTTGTTAGTCGTCGACATCGGTTGTTGGTCGACGACGTAGTTGGGCCGCCAAATGTTGATTTGGCCGCCAGGTTGTTGGGCCCGAGGGGCCAGGTTGTTGGGCCCGAGAGGCCAAGTTGTTGGGCCGCCAAATATTGATTTGGCCGCCAAAGAGGTTGAGAGACCGTGTCGTTACAGCACCTTTAAAATCCTTTTGAAAACTTAAATAATTACTCTTTCAAAATACTATCCTGTAAAATCATTTTGCTTATATATCATCACTTTCAAAATTTTACGTGACTTTGGAATACTTTTAAAAATCTATTGAGAATACTTTTGAAATTAATATTTACTTGACTTTGAAAAATTTTCCAGGACACTTAAGGAAAGGTCCTTGTAGTTAACAAGGCTTCCTAGGATTGTGTTAGACTGGAAAATAAACCAAGTCTAGTAAAATATTGTGCCTCCAAAGTTGATACATTTTTCAAAATGTACTTGCATATATTTTCAAAATACTATCATTTTGGCTTATCAAAATTCTTTTGGAAATAATATTTACTTGAGTTGGAAAATTTCCAGGACACCTAAGGAAATTTTCTTATAGTTAACAAGGTTTCCTAGGATTGTGTCAGATTGGAAAAGAAACCAAAGCAAGTAAAAGATTATGTGTAAGTACTTTCAAAAAGATAAGTCAAGTAATTTTAGTAATTTTCTTTAATATTTTAAAAGTACTTATGTTTTTCAAATTCATAATATCTTTCAAAATACTTATGCCTTTCAAAAGCTCAATAAAGTACTTGCATTCTTGTGCGTTTTTCAAAATATTCAGAACAAGTAAACTTATTGTTTATCATATACACTTGACTCCAATTATGATTTTGAACATAAATTTTTCAGTCTTTCTAAATTTTTTTAAAAATTATCATAACACTTGACATTACTTCGCTCAATTTTTTTTTTCACAAGCTCTGATACACAAATTTAAATTTCTTTCAAAATATATTTTACAATTTTTTTGATATAAGACCAAGGGGGAGAGTAGAAAAAGTGAAATTAAAATTTTCTTTCTTAAAATTTTTTTTCCCTTTTCAAAGAAAGTTTTTCTTAGAATGGTCTAAAACATAAGGAGAAGAATTTCACATTAAGGGGGAGAAAAAGAAAAGAGAGAAAGGAATTTTTTTTAATAAGTGCTTCAAAAATTTCGAAGTATTTCTAAGTGTTTTCAAATTTTTTTTGAGTACATATTTTTCTCCTAAGTAAATTTTCCTTAGTAAACAAATTTACTCCCAATTCTCTAAATTTGAAACTTTGTTTAAGGGAAATCTAGCTTCAAAATTTTGCCTAAATTTTGCCTAAATTTTGAAAAATTTTGCCTAAATTTTGAAAAATTTTGCCTAAATTTTGAAACAAGTTTTGTTAGTGAAAATGCTTTTACTCCATTTAAAAAAAAACACTTTGTTAAAGACATGAAGCACTTAGGAAAACTTAAAATCCCTGTTAGATACCTTGAACACCCATGTTTGTTTTTGATATATGTCAAAGGGGGAGGAAAGGTCAAAGTTAAGTATTTTGCAAGTATTCAGGGTTTTAGGGGGAGTATGAGAAAAAAAAAAATTTTGATAATTTTTTTTATATACTTCATTGTGTTTTTTCCTATACTTCATTGTGTTTTTACCTTCTTTTATTAACTGTTATAAGTTTTTACTTAACTTTGAATTGTGTTGCCATAAATCAAAAAGGGGGAGATTGTTGGTGCAGGAAGCACCATATCGAACCTTGTTTTGATATTGGCAAAGGATTCAAAGTTAAGTTTGTTTGTGATCAAACGTTATTCACTGAGTGTGCAGGAAAAGCCCTAGCGAAAGACTGCTAGGCACTGGCAAAGCAATGCTAGGAAAGAAAGCCCTAGCAAAGGATTACTAGGCAACTGGCGAAGGACTGCCAGTATCAAGCCCTAGCGAAGGACTGCTAGGCTCCAGGCGAAGGACAGCCTGGGACTGAAGCCCTAGCGAAGGACTGCTAGGCAACTGGAGAAGGACTGCCAGTTTACAAGACCTGACAAAGGACCGTCAGGTAAAAGTCCAACCAGAGGAACGGTTGGCATCAGGTAAATTCTCCCGAGAGGAGTAGGTGAGGACGCGTTCCCTGTCGAGGGAACAGTAGGCGTCGGTTCGACCTAGGGCTCCATTTTGGAGACCAAAGTCAGAACCAAGACAGCTAAGGCTGTATAATCTAATATTTTATTGTTTTATTGTATTTTGGACTAACCCTGGATGCAGGACCGAAGGAACGTGTGTCTGCAGCTCAGAAATCCTCAAAGGAATGAGGCAACAGCTGACCAGGGAGCCCGGAGTGTCCCGGGCGCCCCCAAGGTGAACACAAAACATAAGAAAGTAAGATCGGCTTCAACAGTACATCCTGCGGGCGCCCCCGTGCTCCCGGGCGCCCCCATGCGCATACATCGATCCAGAAGCCAAGCGAAGCCAAAGGATAGAGTTTGACCCGGTCAACCCGGGCGCCCCGAGCGCTGCGGGCGCCCCGGTCAAAGCGGATCCAGAGGATAGACGCTGACCGAGAGCTCTGCGGATCAAAGGCCACGTGGGTGGCGCCCCCGACATCCCGGGCGCCCCAGGCCCTATATAAAGGGCCTTCGACCAAGGCTTCAAAAAACCAATTCACTCAACGCCTCAAAGCTCTTCTGCTCTCGCGCCTTGCTCCAGAAACTCTCCAACTCGAGCCGACGACGTCCCGCTGCTCCGAAAAAGTTAATCTACTCCGGACGTCGGTAAAGAAGAGCGTTCTTTTTATTTACTACACTTATCTTTGTAATTAAATTATTGTATACTGTTTTGCGCGTATATAGAATTGCCCAAAGTAAATGGTCAACGACTGTGGGCCTTGGAGTAGGAGTCGACACAGGCTCCGAACCAAGTAAATCGACTGTGTCTCTGTGTCTTGTTTTTTAATTTCCGCTGCGTACCTGCTCTTACGAAAATCCGAACGATTTCCGATATTCACCCCCCCTCTATCGGTTTTCTCGATCCAACATTATATTCTCACTGTCATATCTTTATTAGTTTATTCTTCCTTTGAGCATGCGATGAGAGCATGGGGTGATTGCATGATGAGTTACATTTTTATTTGTCTATTATTAGCCTCTATTATTGTGAGTTTTACATGTTATCATGCTTTGTTATATTATCTAAGGCAAGTTTTAAGTGTGGAGGGAAGACAAGTGTGTATGGACGAATGCTTGTTGAAAAAAAAATCTCTCTATGTACTCAAAAATAAATAAATAAAGATGGAAAAAAAATGAAAAAAAAGAAGGAAAAAAAAGAGAAAAGAATGAAAAATTAAAGAGAGAGCGAAAAAAATTCTCAAGCATTTGGGATTTTGTTAGTGAGGAACAAGTAGGAATATTTTCATAAAAAATTTGACGTTTACTCATTTGATATTATTATTGAGAGAAACATGAGAGTTAAGTTGTTAATACATACATGCATTTTCAAAGATGTTATAAGTGGTTGTTATGTATTGCATTGAGAATGTGCAAGGAGAAGTTTGAGTGTTGGATGTTTGGTTGAGTTTTTTTTATTTTGGCATATTGTTTGATTGTATACGTCATGTTGATTACCCCAATGCTCTTATGCTCTATGTGATTTTCTTTGTTATCTACCCTTCTTGTCCTCTTGTTAGCATGTGGTTTCATCATTGAAAAATCCTCTTGATTTGTGTACTTATGTTATAGTAGTGGAGAAGTAGAAGATAAGCAAGCATATGGTAGTGCAATGCCATACATGCTTTGAGAGAACCCCACTTTCATATTTGTTATTTTTGTGAGCATCAGTGCATATATCCATCTTGTGAGGTTTTTGACATGCTTAGTTTATTCAAAGTTGATTGAAATTATCATGCCTTTTGACTTATGTGAGATTTGGAACCATAACTACATTGATTCTTGAGACTTGATGATCCTAAGTAACATTCTTTTATTATTTTCAAAGTATCGATAGGGGATATAATATTTGGGAGGTATTTTGTTTTCTTTTAGTTTTGTTTGCTTGCTCGAGACGTGCAACAATTAAGTGTGGGGGTGTGATAACTAGCATTTTATGTCATTATATTTGCTCATTTATTTAGCATTTTTTATCCTCTCGTACGTTTAAATCATGTTTATATCATATTTTACGATTAGGATCTATTTTTGGAGCTCATTATAATTTCCTCTAAATTTTGGCATTATTTCATGATTTTTGTAGGGAATTAAAGATGAACCATGGACCAAAGCTTGGATCAAAGTAATTGGACCCGATGCTAGTGTTGAGGAGCTTGGTTCAATTTAAGCATGGTCTAATTTGAAGGCTTGGTTCAATTCAAATGAAGATAGTTTACTTCATCCAACCCAATTTGGATCCAAGAAGAGGAAAGTCCATCAACATCATCCAATCCTTAAGCCCAATTACCACCCTTATTGGATTCGGATCTAAATTTTTTACTCCTCCCCTCAACCCAAAATCCAAGAACCCAATAAGAAACTTCCCTTTTCTCCCCTCACTCCATCACACAAGAAGGTTGGGCTGAAAGGGCTGAAAGGGCTGAAAGGGCTGAAAGGCTTCTAGGGGGGCCGAACAAGGGCTGGGTCGAAAAGCTGGGTCGAGCACGCAAGCTAGGGCCAGGGAAGGGGAGGAAAAATGAGTAGGGGAGGCCACGCGCACGGGATCGACCACCTTCTCTCAGCCGACGTCGAGGGATCTGCGACTCACCCTCTTCTCCACCCTCACAGTCGGCGGTCCACATCTTCACAGCTGCCGGCCGGACCCCATCTCCTCCACCTTCCATTTTCTTCTTCTCCACCACCTCTGGCCAAATCTTTTCCTCTTCTTCCCATTTCCTTTCCACTTCTCCTCTTCTTTTCTCTCAACCCATGCGTGGGAAGGGGTCTGCTGTGCCAAACCCTAGAGGGAACTGATCCATCCCGATCGGGACAACCCTAGATCCCTTCCACCTCAAAACCCTAGGCCACCTCCTTCCTCCCCTTCCACTTCTTCTCTCTTCTTCACAGCGGAAGCAGTTCCTTCATACGATCCAGTAGCTCTTCACAGGCCTTCCGGCAGCCCTTCTTCATCCAGCGATTCCTCCATCCTTCATCAGATTTGGTTGTTGTGTTGATAGTTGGATATTTATGTTAATTGAAGAATGCTTGTATTGAACTTGATTCCCCATGTTTGGATTACACGTACTGTGGTTAAATTCTTTTATGCTCCTCAAGTGTTCGATGAAATGCCCCAACCAATTGCTTTAGTTTAGTTTTGCATTTTCTCAGCTTAGATTCTTGCTACGTTTTATTAATTGCATGTTTCAAGTTTCTCTTATGTTTAAGTATGCAATTAGGTTAGATTAGGTTAAGTTTCATTAATGCTCTATTTCCTTAATTGCTTCCTTTATGTTTCCTTGCGTTTCCTTGTCAAGTGTAGTTAGGTTAAATTAGATTTCCTTAATTGCATTGTCTTTCATTAATTAGGATCAGATTTCATATTTGTTTTGCTGTTTCATTTCGTAGTCTTAGCTTTCAAATCCAACCCCCCACCCCCACCCCCCGGGTTAATATCCAAAATCCAAAAGCAATAACTTGGAATCCTAGGATTATTAATCTATCATTACATTCCTTGAGAAAGACGACTCGAGTTATTCTATACTCCATTAGTTTAGAAGAGTTCGACACTTTAATTGTATTTGATACTCGTGGTACGACACACGACGATTATCATGCATGACCCAAACACATACAACACTCACCAAGTCCTCAACTAACACCTCAGTGTGCCAGGTATAGGTCTGAATCCTATATAATGGGATACAAGTAACCTACTAGGTATACTATCGAAATAACCAATGATCCATCAATGTCAAATGCGAGGGAACGTATCACTACATCTATGCACATATATATATACACATAACAACTATTGAGACTGTATGAAGCTAAAAGGGAGATAACCTTAAGGATAAGCCACAGATATCAAGTACAGGTATACTAAGGCAGATATAGCATATAAACTTACTGTTATCTATAACAAACCATGCATAGCAATATGACAATATCTAAAAAGATAAGTCAAAGGTACCCGCTTCAAAATAGGAGACCATATCAAATGAGAACATCCGTCTAAAAAGTCCAATGCAAATCACTCAGTGTCCTGCATCCATAAATCATAACATAAGCCATCAATACAAATGATGCTAACTAGACTAGACATCAAGTCATATCCGAATTAACCCAACCTGATCAAAGTGTGGTTTACTCCAATACTGAACCACACAATTAAGCTAAGGCTAATTTAATTAGAATTAGCCTTAGTTAGGGATCAACCTCCAAGTTAATCCTAGATCCTTATCCTCACCCAATAAGATCCAAGTTCATAAAGGAAATTAACTTGAATATAAGCTAACCCTTAATTCCACATCAATACTGAAATTAATTCCAATGAAGAACTCTATACATCCAAATCCAATCCTCAATCCAATGATCCACTCAAAAGAAACATAAAGTAATCCAACAAAATATTAACAATAAGAACAGAACATCCACCATCTAATTACAAATCCACGGTAATAATGTATCAAGACACAAAACCACCTTTTGGCATTAGATTGACATACCCCTTCCATTTAACCCAGAACACCATCCAATCTACCTCTACGAATCATATTCAGTAGCATCCCATGGTAGAACTCCAAATATCTCACAGTAGGGGCATAGAAATCAATGAAACAAAATGAAATTGAATTCTTTACATCTAGATTTGATCCATCACATATACGAAGAAACCTAAAATAGCATACCCATGCTAAAAGCTTATTCGTAAGCCATCATCAACCATTAGATTAACCATTCCCATCCAAGCTCACAACAAATACAAGCTACAGGGCAAACTTGTGAGTTCCCAGAACAACCATTCGAAAACAATCTACACACACGTGAATATGAGATCAGATTATATTCCTAATTCGCCCCAAAACAAAACCCAAAGAAAAATATTTTCAACCCTGATTCCAAATAGAAAATTCTAGCCTTCAAGACACTCAACAAAATAGGATCATGATCAAATCCATTCCCAACAGAATTGCTATCTCACACTATTACCAATCCAAGTAGTAAACCGCACGGATCATACCTAATGAAGCAATCCGAGATTTGATAGTTCTGCTCCGATGCCCTACATCCAGCTACCGTGTGAAGTGAGGTGTCAGCAAGGCTAGCCTTGGTTCTTAATGCAAGATCACCCCTATCGGAGCAGCCAACAACTTCAAGATCTGATGCGTGATCGCATGCCCTCTTTTCTCCCCCCCCCTTTGTTCTGATCCAACACTCGGGCAATTAGGGAGCACGAATTGCTCGGCGCCTGGGTCTCACTAGGGTTGTTGGCTTTGCAATCCCGAGAGTAAGAGGAAGGTGGGGAACAGGTAGGGTGATCGCGTCACTAAGGGAGACGGGTTGACGATCAACTCGATGAGAATCACTTCGGGATCTCGTGTAGAGAAGAAGGTGAAGAAGAAGAACAACAACCTTCCTCAAGGAGAAGAAGCCGCTGGCATCGGTCAGTTTTGGGCGGAGGAGCTCGGGAAGATGAGAAAAGGGATGGTCGGCGTGGCTTAGGGCACGCGTTCGCGAAGGAGAGAAAGGAAGGAGGCGGCTGTGTGTAACGCCCCAAAATTTCCATTTTTAGTTCTTAAAGTCCTTAGAATTATTTAGAAATGGTTTAGAAATATTCTAGATATTTTTAGGAATTTTTAGAGTATTTTTATGGAATTTTCCGAGTCCGTTTGGTATTTTTGGAAAAAGAAAAAGAAAAAGGAAAATAAAAAGCCAAAATAGGAAAATACCATAAGGGGCAGCGGGGGTTCGAACCAGCGACCACCACGAGACCAAGGGAGCGCGCGGCCAGCTGGGCTAGGTATCAAGCACAGAAAAGGAAAGAAGGACAAATACTTAAGCTGCAGTTAAGTTAATCCGACCCTTAAGTATAAATAGCTAATTAAAGGGAGAAGTTTTATTTTCTCTCAAACCCTCTCCTTCCCCTAACCTGCGCCGACCCCTCCTCTCCCTCTCCTCTCTTGGGCGACACCAACACCAAGCCAAGAGGGCCGGCCGAGACCCTTTCTCCAAGAGATAATACTATATTCGAGATCCCCGCGACGAGAGGAACGCGTAGACGTGAAGAATTCTTCGAGATCTCGAGTTTCTCCCGAGTTCTAGACCTCAATCTTGGTTGTAAGTCCAAGATATCAATGTAAGTACTGCTCACCTGCAGTAAGAGGCGGTTTTTCCGCGAGAATTTCCTTTAAAAGTTTTTAGAAGAGATATTTCCTTTTTGTTTGAGTTTTTGCTTGTGATCTTAGTTCATTATATGCTTATATATGTTGATTAATACCCTATGTGAGTTTAGGGTCCAAGAAAAGCTATGAGAAAAGAAAAGAAAAGATAAAGATAAGAAAAGAAAAGGCCAAGGCCTTAAGAAATCCCCAAAAGTCAAGACTTAGGGATTTTTAGCACGCAAGGTGCTCCAGAAAATGCCAAGGCATTTACAGATAAGAAAGAAAAGAAAGAAAAGCTATTTTATTTTATAAGGCCAGTACCCGGCGTCCAAGGGCGTCGTTAAAGAAATCCAGGTGTCCAATTCCAAGGTCTTGGCCCTGGTAGGCCAAGGTCTGCTCTATTAGGATTGGTGGCTCGCTACCCCAACCTTGTAGGGAACGCGCATGAGATGGTACTTACGTCTTCAGTGGATCCAAGTGATTATTATTTTCAAGTATATGCTTTAGCAAAGTTTTCGAAAGTTTCAGAAAGTTTTCAAAAGGTAAAGAATAGCTAAAGTTTCAAGTTGAGCCAAGAAAAGTAAAATGAGATTTATTATTGCTTGAGTATGCATGTTTTGAGTTATACATGTTATTAGTTTTCTTTCAAGCATATTAGTATCTCATATGATGTTCAGTTTGATCTAGAAGCAAGTTTGCATATTTCGAGTTTTTGTGAGCTAGATAGTACTTACTAAGCTTTTTGCTTATAGATGCATTTCCTCTTATTGCAGATAAAGGTAAAGGCAGGCAATTCTGAAGGAAGGCGATGAGGCGGTGCTGAGCAAAGTGTGTGTGGTGGCTGATTATGGAGAGATCTTTGAGACGTGACTATTTAGTTATTTGAATTGCAATGTTTAAGTTTATTCAAATTTCAAGTTCTTGCTTATGGAGATTATAGAGTATTTGAGTTTTGGATAGTTTTACATGCTCAATTGCTTAGAGTAAAGATTCCATGTCATTTCATTTAGCTTATATACTTTTATGATTGCATTGGATAAGTAGAAAAGTGAGTAGTTAGAAATATTGATACTTTGTTAGAGAAAAAGGTGTTTGTGCCAAGATAGTATCAATTTTCCTTCCGAATCAAGTTTTACTACTCAAGTATGTTTAGAAGAGTTGCTTTCTCATTCCATAATGCTTTAGCAATGTTATAGAATCTTGCATGATGAGTTTTACATGGTTAGAAGCAAAGATTGGTACAAACCTTAGTGATAAAGTTCATATAACTTTTGTAGTTTGTTTTCTTCCATAAAAGTCCTAAATTCAAGTTTATGAATTCGTTTGAATGGCTAAATCGTTTAGGAAACTGATATGGTGTATGGAAATGATGTCGTAGTTTGATTTGGCTCGAAATTGAAGGAATGGTGGAGAGTTGAAGTAGCTGCCGAAACCTGAAGCTTCAAACTACAGGCTATCAGTCGACTGATGCAGTATCAGTCGACTGATACCTGCTGTATGAGTTGGGCGAGGCAAGCAACAAGTGTGCCATATTGTGAGTTTTTGAGATAATAAATGTGATATGTTGTTATGCATGATTGTCTAAGTTAGGATATGATTGATAGATGAATTTAGAAAAAGAAAAAAAAAGATTTCCGCATTTTTATCATATATCAAAAGTAGAGAAGTATAGAGAAAGTAACGATCCGTCTAAAGACAGTAAGAAGGCGGGTCGCTACAGTTGGTATCAGAGCAGGTCCCATTCTCCAGCATCACACACACATCAGCATCAACCTTGCCGTCTTCAAGTAAGAAAGCTTTAAGTTTCAGTTTTTCTATTGCTCCTTTATTTAACTGCAGTATAGAGAAATGCTTAAGTACTACTCACATGTGCATAGAACAAGGAAGCATGTTTAATCCCTTAGTATCACGGAATCATGTTTAATCCCTAGAATGGATATCAGATTTCTAAGTAGGAAGACCAGTTTATATCTAGAGATGTAGTAGTGATTTCTTGTTTCCTTATGCATTATTAGATGGCAAGAAGAGGCCGAGCTCCTAATGCTAATAACAGAACTCCAGTTCCAGATAACAGTGAGCCTGGCACAGAGCAGCCAAACCTGATGGCAGTCATTGCTCAAATGCAAGCTCAGATTACAGAACAACAGAAGACCATCGCCACACTGATGGCGAACCAGCACCCAGTGCCCCCTACACCACCCACAGCAGGGGTGGGAACTCCAGTGGTAGCTGAGGTTCCACCAGTCACCCAGGAGACCCCTGCCGTGATCAGAAGACAAGAAGCATACCTCGTCCAGTGGCAGAGGCTGAAACCCGAAAGCTTCTCAGGCACGACTGAGCCCTGGGATGCCCAGGCTTGGTTCAAGACTTTAGAGAGCACAATGGAGCTTCTTGACTGGCCAGAGGTTGAGAAGGTCAAATGTGCCTCCTTCTGCCTAACTGGAGATGCTCGTATGTGGTGGGAGCGAGTCAAGAGTAAGAAGATAGTCAACCAGATGAGCTGGGCAGATTTTGAGCACGAGTTCTATGAGGAATTTTTCCACATGAAGGTTACCAACAAGCACTTCGAGGACTTTATGGAGTTCAGACAGGGTAGCCTACCAGTGGGAGAAGCAGTTTGCAAAAGTTNTGAGCTCCAACCATATTAAAACTATTTCTTGATTAATGGGTCAGCCTTAAGCTTGGAGCATCGATTTGTTGTGCCACAGCCAAGGTCGATGTAAAGAGAGGTGCAGTTAGGTGCTATGTATAATGATACATACTTGTTAATGAGTTAACAACCTAATGATTTATGCAAACATTCAATTAGTTGATAGCATAAAGTGATAGTTACATATATGTGATGTGTAATCGGTATAATTACCTACCTTCATAGCTAAGAAAAACTTGATGGCCACAGCCATGGTGGTTCTTATCTATGGTTGGATATCAACCTATTTGGAGATGTTCCTACAATCTCCCGAATTGATAATAAGGGTGATTCAATTCGTAAAATAAATGGATTTAATTTATGTATGTTGATACATTCTTTAATAAATCTTCTCACATAATCTCAATTTGTATTTCTAGGTTAATCACTCGATCATGTCTTCTCACATAAAATTGCGTTCCATTTTGGACACCAATAAACTGACTAGGCCGAACTTCATGGACTGGCTTAGAAACTTGAGGATAGTCCTTAAGGCAGAAAAGCCTGCTTATGTCCTTGAAGATCAACTTCCCAAACGTCCTTCTGAAAATGCAACTCTAGACCAGTTTCCTGAGTTGCTCAACCTGCTGAAGACTGCAGAGTTCTAAGAGGAAGCCTAAAGAACAGAATAAGGGAAAGAAGAAAAAGGCCGAAAAGACTGAAAAAACCCCAAATGACACTTGCCATCATTGTGGCAAGGAGGGTCACTGGCGAAGAAACTGCAAGATTTATCTTGAGTCCTTGAAGAAGAAGGCATCCGATGCCCCATCTTCTTCAGGCATCTTCGTTATTGAATGTCACTCTATTTCCTCGGATACCTGGGTACTTGATAATGGGTGTGGCTCACATATATGTAATGACATACAGGGGCTAAGGAATAGAAGAAGACTCGTCAAGGGAGAAGCAAATTTGAGAGTTGGGAATGGAGCAAAGATTGCTGCTGTTGCCATCGGAACATATTTGCTAAAGCTCCCGACTGGACGTATCTTAGAATTGGATAATTGCTATTTTGTTCCTTCGTTAATAAAGAACATTGTATCTATTTCATGTTTGAATGAAAAAGGTTATCATTTAACTTTTAGTAACAATTGTTGTTACATAACTTTAAATGGCGTTCTTTATGGAAATGGAACTTTGTGCAATGGCATCTACACGTTAGATTTATCCAGTGACGTTTTCAATATCGAAGTTAGCAACAAACGTGCTCGAATAGATAATCGAATAGACTCCTACACGTGGCACTGTCGTCTTGGCCATATAAGTAAGAAACGCATGACCGAATTACACCGATGTGGAATTTTGGAATCATTTGAACCCGGTTCATTTGATACATGCGAATCGTGCTTAAAAGGCAAGATGACCAAATTACCCTTTCCCGGAAAGGGTAATCCAGTGGGAGAGTTGCTTGGTCTAATACATACCGATGTATGCGGACCAATGTCAACTCAAGCACAAGGAGGCTATAACTACTTCATCACCTTTATCGATGATCACTCACGATTCGGTTATGTGTTCTTGATGAAACACAAATCTGAAGCTTTTGATAAATTCAAAGAATTCAGAAATGAAGTAGAGAAACAACTTGGCAAAAGTATTAAAATACTTCGATCCGATCGGGGTGGAGAATACTTAAGTCAAGAGTTTCAAGATTATCTTAGGGACAATGGGATATTGTCCCAATGGACTCCGCCATATACACCACAGCATAATGGTGTATCTGAGAGGCGCAACCGAACCTTGATGGACATGGTTAGGTCGATGATGAATCATGCAACTCTTCCAAAATCCTTTTGGGGCTATGCACTTAAGACAGCTGTTTACTTGCTAAACAGAGTCCCGACCAAGGTAGTCTCTACTACTCCATATGAGATTTGGAATAGTAAGAAACCTCACTTAACTCACCTTAAGATATGGGGTTGTCCTGCTTATGTGAAGCGGAATGTATCAGACAAATTGGATGCTAAGTCTGATAAATGTCTATTTATTGGATACCCTAAGGAAACGAAGGGTTACCAATTCTATCATCCCTTGGAACAAAAGGTGTTTGTTTCAAGGCATGCTGTATTTCTGGAAAAGAATTTCTTTTACAAGAAAACAGTGGGAGTGGCATTGAGCTTGATGAAGTTCAAGAAACTCCAATAGACATTACAGAGACACCTAGTCTAGACCCACAACCGAGAACTCATAGTGATGAGCTATCAGTTGAACCTAAAACTACACCACCTCTTCGTAGGTCTGATAGGACACGCAACATTCCAGAGAGATACGGATTTCTCGTAAGTGAATCGAACGACGTGTTGCTCATTGGTGATGACGAACCTATCAGTTATGAAGAAGTTCTGAAAAGTTCAGAAAGGGACAAATGGCTTGAGGCCATGAAGTCGGAAATGGATTCCATGTACGAAAATCAAGTATGGGACTTGGTTAACCCACCTGAAGGGATCAAACCCATAGGGTGCAAGTGGGTTTTCAAGAAGAAAACCGACATGGAAGGTAATGTTGTTACCTTTAAGGCTAGATTAGTGGCAAAAGGATATCGTCAGAAACAAGGAATTGATTATGACGAAACCTATTCGCCAGTAGCTATGCTTAAATCCATTCGGATGCTCCTAGCCATAGCAGCTCATTATGATTATGAGATATGGCAAATGGATGTGAAAACAGCTTTCCTTAATGGAAACCTGCTTGAGGATGTATACATGATACAACCTGAAGGTTTCACATCGGTTGATAAAACCAAAGTATGCAAGCTTCGACGATCCATATATGGACTGAAGCAAGCATCTAGGAGCTGGAACATCCGTTTTGATGAGACAATCAAAGAGTTTGATTTCTCACAAAATCCTGACGAACCTTGTGTGTACAAGAAGGTTAGTGGGAGTGCAGTCGTATTCCTAGTATTATATGTCGATGACATATTGCTTATAGGAAACGATGTATCAGTTTTACAGACAGTTAAAATTTGGTTGTCCAAAACTTTCTCCATGAAAGACCTGGGAGAAGCAACCTATATCCTTGGGATTAGAATCTATAGAGATAGATCAAAACGGTTGCTTGGTCTTTCGCAGTCTACATATATAGACCGAATGCTAAAAAGGTTTAGCATGTCGGAATCCAAGAAAGGTTACCTTCCCATCAGGCATGGGATCAACCTTTCGAAGTCTATGTGTCCGCACACAGAAGACGAGAGGATTTGCATGAATAAGATTCCCTATGCATCCGCAATAGGATCTATCATGTATGCTATGTTATGTACAAGGCCCGATGTATCATATGCTTTGAGTGTCACAAGCAGATACCAGTCGGATCCAGGAATGGATCATTGGGCGGCTGTCAAGACAATCCTTAAGTACTTAAGAAGAACTAAGGATATGTTCCTAATATATGGAGAAGGAGATATGGTAATACGTGGGTATACAGATGCCAGTTTCCAGACAGATAAGGATGACTCCAAATCACAGTCTGGATACGTATTTACTTTGAATGGAGGCGCAGTAAGTTGGAAAGTTCCAAACAAGACACCGTAGCGGTTTACCACGGAAGCGGAATATATGCAGCTTCGGAAGCAGCAAAGGAAGCAGTTTGGATCAAGAAGTTTGTCTCAAACTTGATGGGTTCCAACCATTGATGAAGCAGTGCCGGTTTACTGCGACAACAATGGAGCTATTGCACAAGCAAAGGAACCAAGGTCTCATCAACGATCCAAGCACGTGCTTCGCCGCTATCATCTGATCAAAGAGATTATAAGTAGGAATGACATACAAATTGAGAAAATTCCCACTGAAAGAAATTTAGCGGATCCTTTAACTAAGGCCCTGCCTCAAAACAAGTTTGAGGGTCATGTTAGAGCTTGTGGTATTGGATACTATAGCGATTGGCATTAGGCCAAGTGGGAGTTTATTAGTGATATGAGAGAAGTGTCCTAAGGCAATCGCCTTATGATTGTAAACATTTATTTTAATAAATGATAATTCACTATTTGAGTATACATATTTGTGTATTTGATTGGGATCTTAAACTCATCTACTGAATGTCCGCAATACAACTCACAGCATAAGAGAATTTGTGATGGGATCACAACTTGTGATTATCTCTAAATGTGCAAATGTGAAGTATTGAAATATCCCTAGTCGATGAATTGATAAAAACGGACACTATCAATTCTGTTGAGACTAGCATGGGTTATTCTCTATTCAACTGATTCTCACTGGCTGGTGACATTGGGATGTCCGGAGATAAACATGGATGCTAGTTAAGGGAACTAGTTCATTGGAGTGACTAGCTGTAAGACTTCATATGGGAATCTACATGTAGATATGTCAATGAAGATCTTACTGCGGCTTAAGTGCGATGTTCCTTTGACTTGCGGTGTTCAAGTCATCTTGGTCATGGAGACTTATACTTTGACATCTTAAGCAAGCATCTCCAAGGAGGTGTGGACCCAGGATGATCGGGTATAAGCCGAAGTGCCCGAAGATGTTTGAACAGCCTACAAAGGATTCACCACTCCTTGCGAGGAGATGTATACCCAGGCCTATCGTCGGATTGTTACTCAAAGCCTCTGGCCAGAGCATATCATGTTAAGAGTGCGAGTCTCTTAAATACATGAGAGTAATTAGAAATCCAAAGGACGAGAAAGACACTACTTGGGCTAGGTGTGACGTAGTCAGCCTAGTGGGGACTGACACCATTGACCGTGTCCTGAACCAAGTGGGTATAAGGTGGTGAAGGGAATGGGCACGATTCATTAGAGCTGCTGAAGGGTTTCAGAATAATTTCTTCTGAGGTCAAACCGTTGATCTTTCGATTAATTGGGGATCATGATGTACTACTAGGTGCCACTCATGATCGTTCTATAATTAGTTAAATTATAGACGGCCAACATAAATCGAAAGCCTATTTAGTCACACGCACTACGAGTAATCCGAGGGATTTAAAACGAGTTGAAAATTGGATTTTCCGATCAAGAGAAATAAGTCGAATCTGAGTTAGTCAGAGGCGCAATGGAAGCTAAAATGGCGAAGTCTTTTGAAGGCTTTTTGGGCGAATTAAATGAGTTTAATTCGCGGCGGTTCGGGTTGGTTTGGCCGGCCAAAGAGGGTGTCAAAACCCCCTTTGGTGGCCGGCCACAATAAGAGGAGAAAACCAATTAATTTTGGTTTAATTAATAAAATAAATCTAGTGCGATTTATTTTATAAATTATGGATAAATAAATTTGTATGAAGAAATTTATATAAATAAAATTTATAGAAATTTATTCTTTTATGGAAGATTAAAATAATCCATGAATTGGTTTATTTTAATTTTATAAAATCAATTATGAATTGATTTTTCCATAATAAGAAAGTTTATAAATTTCTTATAAAAATTTATTCCATAATTTAAAGAGAAGAAGAATTAGTTTTATTATAAATTAGTTTATAATAAAGACTCGGTTTAAACGGAATAATTAATAAGAAAATTTATAAGATAAATTTCTTATAACTAATTCCGTTAAATCCGTTAATTCGGTTTAGAGGGAGACTTAGCAAAGGAGTTGCTACTATATAAAGGAACCAAAGGCTAGCCCTTATTCCCAATCAAGTAATTGTTATTGGAGCTCTCCCTCTCTCTCTTCTCTTCTTCTCTCCCTCTCCCTCTCTTCCCTTAGGGCCGGCGCCCACCCTAGCTCCCTTAGGGCCGGCGCCCAACCTACATCCAAGGAGGAGATGCCGTGAGCTTCAAGAAGAAGAAGGAGAACCCGAACACGAAGAAGAAGAAGCGGATAGCGACTCCTCTTCTCCTTCCCTTCTCCCCACCTAGGGCCGGCGCCCATTGGAGACCTAGGGCCGGCGCCCCTTCCTCCATCTAGGGCCGGCTCAACTCCTCCAAGGCAAGGTGTTGCCGTGAGCTTCAAGGAGAAGAAGAAACCAACCAAGAAGAAGAAGAAGCGGATCACATCTCCCTCTCTCTCTCGGAATTCGATTTCGTTCTTCGTTGGTTAGTTTCCTATCTTTCCTCTCTTGTTCATCTAGTTGTGCCTTCCGAGAATCTAGTAGTTCTCGCCGGCGCAAAACTCGTGACTTTGCGAAGTCATCCCGAAGAGATCTCGGCGTGGACGCGAATAGAGGCGGAGCTTCCAAGGGACGCTACGGTTGGATCTCGTCCCTTACTTCGAGTTACGAGAGGTACTTGGTAAATTTGTTTACTTTTCCGCAAAGTTTTATTTTATGATTATGTCAACACACTATAAGGTTGCATGCTAGATACGAAGTTAAAATAATTTAGGAAATTATTTTATGCAAACTCTTCCGCTGCACGTAAAAATTTTGAAGTTTACGAACTCGTATCCTTGTCGACATGCACCCGGTCCCAACATGTCTATTGGTCGCCACATGCACTGTATGTCTGATGAGTGGTTGAATAACCATGTGGAAGTCCTATCAATCAATATTCTAGCATGGGTGAATCAAGGGCGTGTACAGGATGGAGAAAGGTAATGTGGACATGGGTCGCATAGTGGTGACGTCCCTGGTGGATAATGGCAGAATACATCGGACTAAGACCCTATATAGAGCGTAGTCCTGGACCTCTAAGTCGACAGACTGAAATCGTCTGACCACTGGTTGCCTAAAGAAGTATGAGTGTAATGTATCTAAGGTGATGTGAGAGTAGGGAGCATCAAAGGGAGGCTCTCTAGGAGGGTAACAACAGAAGGTGGATTGCGAGGGTCGTAGTCCTAGAAATCGGTTCAGTAATGTTGGTGTGATAGTTAAGGGAATTCCTTGAACCATGATGGAGAACATGAGATTATCCTGTCTAATTATGTTATTGTAAAATTCTGCACACAAGGATATATTGACTGGATGGGTGCAGAATACGAGATTGTTAAGTTGGTAAATGTTTATGACATTCATTGCTAAGGGACAGGATTGGGTGAAAAATTGTCTATTCAAGTAGCTCGTCTTGATAGGTTTATAGGTGGTACGAGCAAACTTATTACACAATTCTAAATTCGGAAACCTAGGATCAGGACTAGGTTGGGTACCGGGTTCTGCCTGGTTTGGTCGGCGTCTTCTAAGAGAAAGAATATACACTTTAAAGAAAGTATGCATGTAATGAAAAATTGAAAGGAAATTAGCTTAATTAAAAATTATACCGGGTTGCTCGGGGAGGCATTGTTGAAGATGAGAGCTTGAGAGGGTTGCAAGATCTCTTGGAAAGTAGAGAGTTGAGGAGAAGGAGTAGTTTGGGTGTGAAGAGAAGAAGGGGAAGGGAGCCCCTTTTTATAGGCAGCTTCGGGCGCCCTTTATCGGGAGGGCGCCCTGCCTGGCGCGGGCGCCCTGCCTGACGAGGGCGCCTTGACCAGGTTGCAGCTGCCTTTAGGCAGCTTTCGGCCACTGAAGGACACTGGCGAGGGCGCCCTGCCTGACGAGGGCGCCCTAGCCAGAGCTGCAGCTGCCTTTGAGCAGCTTTTGACCATTAAAGGGGTATACAGAGGCGCCCTGGAGCACCAGGGCGCCCTAGTCAGCGTGCAGTGGCTGAGGACCTTTTTGACCAGTTTTGGAGCGCCCGCGTGGGTTTGGGCGCCCTAAGGACTAACTTTTGACCCTAAGGTAGTGTATTTGACCAGCTTTGACCTGGTTTGAGTGTTTTGACCATGGTTTGTCTACATTGACCGTGGTTTGACTACTTTGACCATAGTTTGACTACTTTGACCATTGTTTGACTATTTTATTTCAGTGTTAAATGTTTGACAAAATGCAGATGAATTTTTACTAAGTTTGTTGTCTCACCCAATCTACGATTTTCAATCACGTTAGCCTTATAGGTTTCGTGAGACAGTTTTTGAAAGAAGAGTTTTTAACAAAACATGATTTATTTCGAAAATCTTAATTAATTTTGAAGACAATTAAATTTAATTTTGAAAGGAGATGTTTGATTCTATACTTAACTGAAAAGTGTGTTAGATTCGAATTTTTCAAAAAGTAATCTGAATTTGAAATTCAAAAATTGGCTTCCAGGTCTTGGCGAGGCACTAGGCCTTCTTTGGCCGTAGCCTTATGGGATCATCCACCCTTTCCTTGACAAAGCCTTTTAATGAAATTTCATTTTCAAAATTATTCTTTGAAAAATTTCTGGTCTAACTAGTTTGGATTTTGGATCGGTAGCTTCGGCTAGTTTCACCAGTCTAAAGAGACCAAGTGAACTTGATCTTATTAGAATTGGTTTCCCTAACGTACTATCATCTCACCTCCATCCAATACTATGTTGTCAAGTTTCAGTTAGGTTTGTTTGGTCCTTATACTAACCATTCCTAAATCTAAGCATGGTAAATTGCAGAAATTTAAATAAACAATCAATCAAACAATTTGCAATCAAAAATTAAATTTTAATGAACAATAAATATTGTTTTCAGTTTGGCTCCCCCTGGACTAAAGCCACGGTGATGGTTAGGCAAGATGTGAATCTTGTCCTTGGGGATCCAATACTGATTTGATCTAGTTGGTTGGTTCAGGCACAGTTTAGGTACCCATTCCTGAATTTTTCCTCTGGACTGATTCAGTACAGCCAAATACGATCTTTGTCGGGATTTGGTTCGGTAGCCAAGTCCGGATCGATTTAGAACGGACTTCTGTTTCCCAAGAATCATGTCAAGATTTTTGGAACTAGAAGTAAATCGTTCTAAGGCTGATCTAAGATCCTTAACCTGAGTTTTCAGGGAGGAGTTTTCCTTTTCAAGTTTTTCAACTTGAGTAGGAGTTCCTTCCTGAACCTTCTCGATTAAGGGTTTAGAGTCAGCTCCCTCTTTCAGGAGTTTTACTTCCTGTCGGAGGGATTCGACTCGGAGTTTGGCTTATGCCAAATCTCGAGAAAGAAAAGAAATTAATTCACTTAATTGACATCTATTAAAACCAGTTACCTTAATTTCGCCGTCTTCTGTAAAAGTTAGCTCGCCGTCGTCCTGTTCTGATTCTGACTCAGTCTCGACTTTTTCTGAGGCGGTCAGGGCTAGAAGGTTTGATTGGGGTGCTTCCTCTTCTTCTTCTGAGGAAGATTCGTCCCAGGTTGCTTGGAGTGCCTTTTTCCTTCTTGTCTTCTTGGACTCCTTCAGATTTGGACATTCTGTCTTGTAGTGGCCCTTCTTCTTGCACTCGTAGCAGGTTACGTTGGGCTTGTGTTTGTCATTTGCTGGTTCAGCTGGTTCGTCCTTTCTTCGGCTTGTCCTCCGTGTGTTGGCTTGATTTTTCAATTTTTTGTAGTAGATTCGGGCCAGTCGGACCAGCTCAGATTGATCAACTCAACATGATCAAACCTATTCACCCCCTCTAACTCACATGTATAGGGCCTAACATTGTAGATGTAACGTTCGAATTCTGGAAGAACAATCAACCGGTGGCAAACAGTTGACTATTGGACGGTTTCCCATCATGATGAATTCTATAAAGGAAGGTTTTGTAGATGATTTAGATGCGAACTCTTAGAGGTTTTGAGGAGAAGTGTTGTTACATTTCAGACTTTCAAAAGGCAATATAAAACAACAACAAAAACTATCAAACTAAAGATTTAGGGAAAATTGTTCTAAATTCCCTGCATGCAAAGTCAACTTCCTCTTTAGTCCATGCGTCAGAAAAAATTTATTTTTATTCCCCACATGCAAAGTTTCATGCGTTTCAACTACAGAGTTTCCAAATTACCCTCAATTTTTTTAGGTACAAAAAGTCTGAAATAAAGTATAATTCTTTATAAATTCAGTATCATTTAATTAAAATCTAGTATATTTTCTATCAAATTGAATACTGCCTAATCAATTCATCCTAAACTAATCAATTGGTATGAGATCCTAATTAATTGGTCAGGCAGAAAAAGAAATGTGCTCAATTTAATAGAAAATATACTAAATTTTAATTTAAATATACCGAATTTATAAAGAATTATACTTATTACTGCATTCGAAAAAAGGATGATACTTAATTTGATAGAAAATATACTAGATTTTAATTATATGATACTGAATTAGGAGGAGTTATACCTCATTTTGGACTTTTTGTACCTAAAAATAATGGGGCAATTAGGTAAATCAATTATACTAAGGAGCTGAAACAAATGAAACTTTACATTCAGGGAGTGAAAATTAACTTTTTCTGATGTAGGGACAAATGATAAAGTTTAAGATGCAATTGAGGATTTTAAGATAATTTGTAGAAACATTAAACCATTGTAATGTTGTTTCATTTGCCTTGTTATTATTTGCTATTGTATATTTGTCTTTTTGTTTGTGTTGCTTCTATGAACAAGATTATAAAAGATTTCTCCACCTCCATGAGATAGGAATCACAGATATCAAATCATATAAAAGTTGATTCATTATGCTTAATTTATATTCGTTTCTTTTATTTCCATTGTGCTTTAAACTCTTTTTAAACGACTTTTTACCAAAAGGCGTATCCAAGAATTGATATTTACTAAAAGGCGTACCATGATTTTATTTTTACCAAAGGGCGCACCCATTTTAGTGAACTTCCTCTTATACCCCTCTTGCCAAGTACTGTCTTCTCTTTCTCTTTCTCAGTAACGAATTCCGAGACAACTGAACATGCTTTTTCAGATTTTTTATTTTAAAATAATATATTATTGAATCAGCTAAAAAGTAAAGTAAAGAAAATAAAAATATTTCAGTTAAAAAAATATCTTTCTGATGTGATTTCAAAAAATAAAGAAATGATTTTTTATATTTGATTAATATAAATTAATATATTTAATAATATTTAATAAATATATTAATATATAAAAAAGACTTGAAATTAAAAAGGCCTGAAATCTTTTTATTTCAGACCAACGTGGGCTTTTTGATTTCAAGCCCAGCGTGGGCCTGAAACAAAAGATTTCAGGGCCTACTCAGGGCCTGAAATCAAATGATTTCAGGCCCTGCATCGGCTTGAATCATGTGTTATGATAGGGTTTTTTACGTAGGCCTGAAACGTAAAAAAATATCTCTTTATATTTTTGAAATCATAATAAAAATCACTGAGAAAGACTACCTTACATGAGACATTCTAATTAATATAAAAGGAGTATTATATTAAAAATGAACTTATATATATATATATATATATATATATATATATATATATTCGATTCCTATATATAAAGAAAAAGCAACTTCAACAGCAGGACCTGTAATCAGTTGATTTCAGACCCTGAGCAGGGCCTGAAATCTTTGATTTCAGGCCCTGCATGATTATATAAAATTAATAAATATATAAAAAAAATTAATAGAGATAATAATATATATTGATCAGCAAATTAAAGATATAAGGATGATTTACTAAAACAAGCTATGATTCTACATTATTGCTACATCGTTCTGTGCAAACTGATACAGTATGAGAACATCAGTGGGTTTTGATGAAAACCTACTGATAGACCTAAAAAACTCCTATTGCAACATAATTTATAATCATTAAAAGTTTGGACACCAAAAATACCATCTCCTAGCTCAACTCTAACTATTGATATTGGGTTTTGAGAAAACCAAATATCCTAGGTCCATCAGTGGGTTTTGGTGAAAACCCACTGATACACCTAAAAAACTCCTATTGCAATATAATTTATAATCATTAGAAGTTTGGACACCAAAAATACCATCTCCTAGCTCAACTCTAACTATTGATTTTGGGTTTTGAGAAATCTAAATATCATAGGTCCATCAGTGGGTTTTAGTGAAAAGCTAATTGTTGATGCAGTCTGGCCCTGATTGTTGTTTTGGTGTTGACACCGATTTTAGTTTAGGTGGATGATGTTTGATTATGATTAAGTCATGATCGGGGATCAGGCATGGTATGGAAAATCCTAGTCTGGAGGGCTAGGTGTTGGAAAATCCTAATCTGGAGGGTTAGGTGTTGAAAATCTTAGCTTGAAGGGCTAGGTGGATGACAAGTCCTAATTCGGAAGAGGTGGGTGAAAAGTCCTAGCTTGGAGGGCTAGGTGAAAAATCCTAGCTTGGAGGGCTAGGTGAAAAGTCCTAACTTGGAGGGTTAGGTGCAAATTCCCATCTTGGAGGATTAGGTGAAAAAGTCCTGGCTTGGAGGGTCAGGTGACTAGCTTGGAGGGCAAGGTTGGATGATGTTCTAACTCGGAAAGGTTGGGTGAAAAGTCCTAGCTTGGAGGGCTAGGTGAAAAGTCCTAGCTTGGAGGGCTAGGTGAAAAGTCCTAACTTGGAGGGTTAGGTGCAAATTCCCAACTTGGAGAGTTAGATGGAAAAATCCTTAGCTTGGAGGGCTAAGGTGGATGAAACCCTAGCTTGGAGGGCTGGGTTTGACTCCCTGGATCGGTCTGGTGACCGATCAGGGACATTGGCACGCTGCTCCTTCGTGGATCGGTTTGGTGACCGATCCAGCGATGTCTGATCGGACTGGTGACCGATCAGGGAGCGCACAGTGAGGTTGGGAACCTACTGTGTGGCTCCTGATCGGTCCGGTGACCGATCAGGGAGCAGGCTGCTTCCTTGCTGCCTTGCTCCTGATCGGTCTGGTGACCGATCAGGGAGTGGATAGTGAGTGAGTTGCCTTGCAGATCAGACCCTGGATCGGTCCGGTGACCGATCAGGGACTTAGGATCTGATTAAAAAATCACTGTTCATCTGTCCTGATCGGTCTGAGTGACCGATCAGGCTTCACTTTGATCGGTTTAGTGACCGATCAGGCTTCACTCTGATCGGTCGGGTGAGGCGTGTATAGCCGCGAGAGCTGGGAATCCCAGCGAAGCAGTGGATCGGTCTGGTGACCGACCCACAAGTCCTGGATCGGTCCGGTGACCGATCACTTTAATTCAAATTGCACTGTCAGACGTGGTCAGAGCGTCCGATCGTATCCGATTCGCTGCTGTTTTCTTCTGATATTTGATTTACTGGATGATTTACTGCTCTAACAGTTTGATTAAGCTGCAGGTGACAGGGGAGGATTCAAACACTCAAGGAGAAGTCAATGGAGGCTTTCCTTGGAGCAGGTTTGTTCGTTTTTCTATCTCAGGTTGCAACGGCCGAGCTGCAGACTGGAGCTGAGACTGGAGCTTGGCTGAGGGAAGCTCAGGGAGTCCAGGGATAGCTCAGTGGTAGCTGACGTTGGCAGATGAGCAGCTGGGAGGTGCAGGGATGGTGTCATCTGATGCTTGGTGGAGAAACAAAAAGGACAAGAAGACTTCGGCTGAAGCTGAGAAGTGTTCGACAGTTTTTCTGTGTTGAGCTTGCTGAAGTTCTTGCTGCGCCTTGTGTTTCTCCACAACTTGCTTGCTGTGTTCCTGAAGTCTTCATCGTTTTGAGCAAGCAACCGCAATCGAGAAGCAACCAACTCTTACGTGAGTGCTGGGAGGAAAGAACAAGGGGCTTGGAGTCCAACAGTGAGAAGACACGAAGGAGGGAGTCCTTGCGTGAGATCGTCGCTGGGTGGAGCTCAGGATAAGCTCGCTGTGTTCTTGTCCTTGCTAGGTGCTGAGTAAGAGTTTTTCTCTGTGTTTCATTAAGCTTAAATCTATATCCTTGTTTGAAACGCTGTGGAGAGGTTTCTCCACCGAGAAGGAGGTTGCGTTATATCCGGTGAACACCGGGGCTTGATCTGTCGACGATCAAGGGATCGCCCACCTTAAGGGCACGCCAAGGAGTAGGGGCAAGTTATCCCCGAACCTTGTAAACCCTCTTGTTAGCGACTTTGGTAGTTGTTCTTGCTTGCTTTCATTTCTGTTTTGTTTACTGCACTGCTTCCTTTCTTTTGCTTCTTCCGCTGTGCTACTGATAAGTTGAGTGCAGAAACCTCACAAGTGTTCAAAGTCAAAGAGATTGGCTATATTCACCCCCCCCCTCTCTAGCCATCCGTTTCCAACAAGTGGTATCATAGCAAGGAGCTCTGTTTACGGCTTAACATCCGAGAGTTATCAACAAGATGGTTTTGAGAGAAGGCTTCTCCACCACCCGACCTCCATTCTTTGATGGCGCCGACTTTCAATATTGGAGATCAAAGATGGAATACTATTTGAAGATGAATATCCACACTTGGTTCGCGGTGAAGGAGGGATTCACCCCTCCTAAGGATGACGAAGGCAAAGAGCTTGAGTCGTGGAGGTGGACTGCTGAACAAACTCGGAAGAGTGAAGCCGACGCGAAGGTGGTTGTCACTCTACAATGTGACATGAACAAAGACCAACTCATCAAGGTTGGTCCTTTCACAAATGCGAAGGACTTGTGGAACAAACTCATTGAGCTTCACGAGGGCACCCGAGACTCTAGAATCGCAAAGAGGGACTTGTTCCTCAATCAACTTCAAAATCTCTCCATGAAGGAGAATGAATCGGTGAGTGAGCTTCATAGCCGGTTTAAGGAAGTTCTCAATGGACTTCATTCGATTGATGAAAAGGTCGAGAATCACGACCTTGTGAGGTATGTCTTGAAAGCCTTTCCAAGGAATGCTTTGTGGTCATCCATGGTGGATGCCTATAAAGTTTCCAAGGATCTTTCCATTGTAAAGTTAGATGATTTATTTTGTGAGATGGAATTGCATGAAATGACTAACAAAGACCCCAAGGAGAAGGGGATTGCCTTAGTTGCAGGTGACTGGACAAACAAGAAGAAGAAGGAGAAGAAGAAGGAGGAGGTCTCTTCGTCTTCATCCTCTTCCGAATCCTAGTCCTATTCCGAAGAAGATGGCGGCGGCTCCTCTTCATCCGAAATGGCGAACTTCGTGCGAAGGATGATGCGAAGGAATCGACGTTTCAAGAGTAGAGGTAACTCCAGTGAATCCAAACTTGATAAGACTAATGCTTTTGCTAAGTGTTTCATGTCAAAAGAAGAAGAGTCCACCCTTTGGCACCGGAGGCTAGCACATGTGAACATGAAGAACATCCGGAAGTTGGCCAATAAGGGACTAGTCCGTGGCTTACCAAGCATCAAGTATGAGAAAGATAAACTTTGTGATGCATGTCAAATGGGTAAGCAAACAAAATCTGCACATAAAGGTAAAAGCGCTGTAAGTACTTCCAGTGCATTACATTTACTTCACATGGATTTATTTGATTATAGTACTATCATATCATTGAATGGAAGTAGATATTGCTTTGTTATCATTGATGATTTTACTAGGTATACATGGACTTACTTTTTAAAATATAAAGACCAAACCTTAGATATTTCCATTTCTTTTTTGTAGAAGAGTTGAAAATGAAAAATCATTAACAATTAAGACAATTAGAAGTGATCATGGAAGTGAATTTCAAAACCAAAAGTTTTTAGAATTTTGTCAAGATAGAGGTTATAAGCATGAGTTCTCTACTCCTAGAACACCACAACAAAATGGTGTTGTAGAGAGGAAGAACCGTGTTCTACAAGAGGCTGCACGAAGCATGCTCAATGAGTACTCACTACCGAGTTACTTATGGGTCGAAGCTATAAATTCAGCTTGCTGTGTGCAAAACAGAGTCCTCATCCATAGGTTCTTAGGAAAGACTCCCCATGAACTTTGGTTTGGGAAACCACCTACGGTTAAACACTTGAGGGTGTTTGGTTGTAAGGTGTTCATTCTAAACACCAAGGACCACCTTGGGAAGTTCACGGCAAAGGCTGATGAAGGGATACTAGTCGGGTACTCCCTCGTTAGTAAAGCCTACCAAGTCTACAACAAGAAATCTAGATTAGTTGAAGAGTCTTCTGATGTGGTTTTTGAAGAAATTCCAAAATCAAGTGACCAATCAGGAAATGTAGAAGGAGTTCAACTCAAACTTAGGAGACTAAGTTTGAAAGAAACTCCAAGTGTTGTTGATGGTGATGAGTCTGATGACGGTGAACCTAGACAACCCATTGATCAGCCGGATCCTGAGGCTGAACTTGTGTCTAGTGAACCCGTTCAAGAAGCACCACCAACTCCTAGGCAAACTAGATTAGCCTCTAGTCATCCCCAAGGCCAAATTGTTGGAGATATCCATCATGGGATTAGAACTAGATCATTCTTCCGGAATGAGGCTAATGAAGTTGCCCTAATTTCAGAAATTGAACCTAGAAAAATTGATGAAGCATTAAATGATCCCGATTGGATCATTGCAATGCAAGATGAGCTTGGTCAATTTGAGAGGAGTCAAGTTTGGGACTTAGTCCCTAGACCTAAGAAGACCACCATCATTGGAACCAAATGAGTCTTCAAAAACAAATTGAACCATAAGGAAGAAATCATTAGAAACAAGGCACGCTTGGTAGTCAAGGGCTACAGTCAAGTTGAAGGCCTTGATTATGATGAGACCTATGCTCCCATGGCACGATTAGAATCCATCCGATTGATGCTTGCATTTGCAGCACATCGTGGCTTCAAGCTATACCAAATGGATGTCAAATCGGCCTTTCTAAATGGTTTGATTAGAGAAGAGGTCTACGTCGAACAACCTCCGGGGTTTGAGAGTTTCGAATTTCCAAACCACGTGTTCAAGCTCAAAAAGGCACTTTATGGCCTTAAACAAGCACCCCGAGCTTGGTATGAGCGGTTGTCGACATTCTTAATTGAGAAGGACTTCGTTAGAGGCCAAATAGACCCTACGCTATTTCTACGAAGAGATGGTGACAATATTTTTGTAGCCCAAGTATATGTCGATGACATAATTTGTGGCTCAAATAATAAGGGCTATTTAAATGAGTTCATTGGACACATGGAGAGTGAATTTGAAATGAGTCTAGTGGGAGAATTGACTTTCTTCCTTGGACTTGAAATCAAGCAAACTCGCGATGGTATCCATGTGTACCAATCAAAGTATACACAAGAAATGCTTCGAAAATTCAATATGAGTGATTCAAAAGAGGTAACCACTCCTACGGCTACAAACACAAGATTAGACAATGATGACTACGACGAGCCGGATCCAGATCTGCGCTGGCAGATCTCAAAGCTGGATCAGACGTTACAGGAGTTTGTTCAGTTGGGGGCAACAGATCGCGAGGAGTTTCGGTCAGGTTTTCGCTCCCTTGATTGCCGACTGACCAGGATCGAGACTGAGGTCTCGGGGACCCGTACCCTCCAGCAGACATGGTATGATGAGTGGCGGAGCCACACATTTCCAGGAGGTGCACCTTCATCGAGTACTACACCAGGGTCCTTTGCTCCTACTGATGTCACGATGGATGATCTCGTGCACGATGAGGACCCCCCCCCCCCCCCCCCCCCCGCTGATGTTTGAGCTTGGGTGTTTGCTGCTTTTTCTTATGATTTGTGTACTTGACCGTGTTTGGTCTGTTTGACTGTTGGGTTGTGTATGCCCCTTGACTTGCTTAGTGTGGCCTTGTGCCACACGTCTCTGGATTTAGATGCCTGTGGCTTGCATCGTGTTATTTCTTAGGATATTTTATGACCTGATCTGTATAACCTTGATGCATGTTTTATCCCATGATGATATGCTTCCTGTTGATGCTATGCTATATTATCTGCGTTTTTGATCCATAGCTATGTTCATGCTTATGCTACCATGTTCATATGATACATATGCCTGTTTTGCCATGCCTATATCTTTTTGCCATATGTGATCATATGCTTATCAATATTCAATCAAATCCTTGTTGTTTTGGGATACCCCTAGGGTTGAGGGGGAGTATGGTTGAACTTAACAGCCCATCTAGACCCTTTTCGTGTTCGACAAAGGGGGAGAGTGTGGTTGGTTAAGTTTAGGATGATCATGTTGTAGGGGGAGGATCTGGATTCGCCTATGATTCTAAATTTGGAAAACCTGATTAAGAATCCCTAAACTTAAAATCGGGTTGTCAAACAACAAAAAGGGGGAGATTGTTGATGCAGTCTGGCCCTGATTGTTGTTTTGGTGTTGACACCGATTTTAGTTTAGGTGGATGATGTTTGATTATGATTATGTCCTGATCGGGGATCAGGCATGGTATGTAGGTGTTGGAAAATCCTAGTCTGGAGGGCTAGGTGTTGGAAAATCCTAATCTGGAGGGTTAGGTGTTGAAAATCCTAGCTTGAAGGGCTAGGTGTATGAAAAGTCCTAATTCGGAAGAGGTGGGTGAAAAGTTGTAGCTTGGAGGGCTAGGTGAAAAGTCCTAGCTTGGAGGGCTAGGTGAAAAGTCCTAACTTGGAGGGTTAGGTGCAAATTCCCATCTTGGAGGATTAGGTGAAAAAGTCCTGGCTTGGAGGGTCAGGTGCCTAGCTTGGAGGGCTAGGTTGGATGATGTTCTAACTCGGAAGGGTTGGGTGAAAAGTCTTAACTTGGAGGGTTAGGTGCAAATTCCCAACTTGGAGAGTTAGATGGAAAAATCCTTAGCTTGGAGGACTAAGGTGGATGAAACCCTAGCTTGGAGGGCTGGGTTTGACTCCCTGGATCGGTCTGGTGATCGATCAGGGACATTGGCACGCTGCTCCTTCGCTGGATCGGTCTGGTGACCGATCCAGCGATGTCTGATCGAACTGGTGACCGATCAGGGAGCGCACAGTGAGGTTGGGAACCTACTGTGTGGCTCCTGATCGGTCCGGTGACCGATCAGGGAGCAGGCTGCTTCCTTGCTGCCTTGCTCCTGATTGGTCTGGTGACCGATCAGGGAGCGGATAGTGAGTGAGTTCCCTTACGGATCAGACCCTGGATCAGTCCGGTGACCGATCAGGGACTTAGGATCTGATTAAAAAATCACTGTTCATCTGTCCTGATCGGTCTGATGACAGATCAGGCTTCACTCTAATCGGTCGGGTGACCGATCATGCGTGTATAGCCGCGAGAGCTGGGAATCCCAGCGAAGCAGTGGATCGGTCCGGTGACCGATCACTTTAATTCAAATTGCACTGTTAGACGCGGTCAAAGCGTCTGATCGTATCCGATTCGTTGTTGTTTGCTTCTGATATTTGATTTACTGGTTGATTTACTGCTCTAACAGTCTGATTAAGCTGCAGGTGATAGGGGAGGATTCAAACACTCAAGGAAAAGTCAATGGAGGCTTTCCTTGGAGCAGGTTTTGGTGAAAACCCACTGATAGACCTAAAAAACTCCTATTGCAACATAATTTATAATCATTAGAAGTTTAGACACCAAAAATACCATCTCCTAGCTCAACTCTAACTATTGATATTGGGTTTTGAGAAATCCAAATATCCTAGGTCCATCAGTGGGTTTTGGTGAAAACCCACTGATACACCTAAAAAACTCCTATTGCAACATAATTTATAATCATTAGAAACTTGGACACCAAAAATACCATCTCCTAGAACTATTGATATTTTTATTTAATTTAATAAATCATAATTAAATATTATAAAAAATATTTTTAAAATTAAAAAATTTTAGAAAATACCACCTCCTTGGTCCTGAACACAGATGTGTTCAGGCCCTCCTTCTAAAATTTTTTTATCCGCCCCTCGTCACTGCCCTTCAGCCCCCTGTGCTGGATAGTGGATTTGCCGGCTCCCCCTCCCCTCTTAGAGGGCTTTCTTCACAGCCCCGCATATCATCATGCTAGAAAGGTACATTCGGGCATGGAATTTAGTGGCCCGGGGCTGGTTTAGAGCGAAGAGCTTATGTACCGGATGGGCCTCAACCCTAAAATAACTCAGATCAGCCCCAACCTAGGTATGTACGTCCCTTTCTTCCATGCACATTGATTTCAACTGATGCCCTTTGTAATTGGCTTCTGCAGAGGGAGTCATGTATGTCAAGGCGATGAGTCGGCTCATCAAGTGGGAGGAGGCCAACAAGGAGGCCTTGAATCCCCCTCCGATTGTCTCTGACACTCCTTACATCCCTGCCGAGTCTAGCGTGGGGCCCGCGGTCTCGCCTCATAGGGTTGCTCCCTCCGTGAGGGTCGCTGTTATTGTTACATTGGCCGAAAAGCAAGCATCTCCAGCTCCTCCGGCTGCATCAGTAATGGATTACTCTTCCGAGGGTGTCTCCTCCGCCGGCCCGAGCAACCCTGACAGGGGGGGCGAAAAATCTACTTCCTCCGTTACCCCGACGGCTGTCCGACCCTTCGGCCAGCAGAAGCGGCGACTTCCCAAGGGCTTAGTTCCCTCCTGGAAAAAGCGATGTTTCGTCCTTTCATCCCCCTTCCCCTCGGTGCCGGAGGAAACGGTTCTACCCACCGAGGTAACCTCGCCTGCTACGGCCCCGCCCGCTTCCATCTCCGAGGTGGCCCCTTCCTGCTCCATCGATCTAGTTGTCCCTCCGACGGGTAAGGAGGCGTCACGTATTCAATTCCGTATGAAACTAGATCGACTAAGAGAGAGGTTGGATGCAGCGTTGGAGGCCTCCTTGCAGTCCCCCTCCATGGCGCAATTGAAGGAGACCTCGACTGAGAGGGTTGTGCCGAAGGGGATTTTTAGTCCCGAAGGGATGGACTCCGATTCCCCCGACGCGCCTACCGAGGCTCCTGCCGTCCAGCATCCTCCCGTTCGCCTGCTATCTCCACTAATCGACGAGCAGGGCGATGTACTCCGCCCTCCAGCCGAGGTAGTCGTGTGGTCCTTTGCCGAGCCACTATCCAGTCTTCGGAAGACCCTTCTGCAGGTGCGAATTATTACAGTATTTGACTGTCTTTTTCGTCCGGCCGTTAATCCTTCGGTGCGATGTCAGGTGGCTGAGGATTGCCTGGTGATTGGCTGGGGTCTATGTTCTGAGCCCCAAGCTGAGGCCTTACTCCAGCGAGCCCTAAGGGCGGAGGCAGCCGCGAGTCTTGAGCATTGGTCTGGGGTGAAGCAGGCCAGCTACAATAGAGCTCTCTGTGAGGAAGTGGAGCAGCTGAGGAAGCTTTTGCACGACACCGAGCAGGCCCTCAGGAGTTCTCGACATCGGGAACGCCTAGCATCCGAGAAGGCTGTGTCAGTTACCTAGGATCTTCTTCGGGTGACGCATGAGAGAGATCAGCTCCAGGCGAGAGAGAAGGAGCTACGGAGCCAAATGGAGTCACGGCTCTTGATGGCTACTGACCGTGCATTTGTCCTGGAGGATGACCTAATCCAAGCTCGGGCGGATGAGCGGGCAGTGTCTGAGAGGCTCAGGGAAGCCATGATTGAGCAAGAGGATATGTCTGCTGAGCTAAGGTGGCTAAGATAGTCCGTTGAGGCTGCCGAGGCTTCTGCCTCTCGGGAGGCCGAGAGGGGTTTCAAAGTGAAGTTCCTAGGCTCTGAGGAGTTTCGCACCATTGTAGCCGACCATGTAATGGAGCGTTTACAGCAAGGCTTTCATGGGGCCCTTGGCGGGCTGAAGAAGGAAAAGCTCTTACCTCCCGGCGATGGCTCGAGCATGTTAATACCCTTGGACCTGTGTACAGGTCTCCGCCTGAGGCCTCGAGTGTCCTGATATGGACAAGCCTGGCTATATTAATAATACTTATCTTTTTCATTATTCCCTGGGTGTGTGAGTTCTGGTATGATGCGCTTTTTGTTTTTTCTTGTGGGCTCCACCAACGACTGTCTTCGAGGTAGATACTAGAAATCATATCCCTGCACCCTGCAATTAGATCGACGAAGTCTTTTTGCTGGTCTACGCTGGCTAAGGTGCAGGGGTGGTTTTCGAACCGTCTCCTCCGTATTATTCACAATCTCATTGATTGGACCCCTTAAGAGTCGTTAGTTCCTAGGCGCAGTAAGGGTGGTGTCAGTCGAAAAGACGCTTGGCGTTACAACATCTGTCACGCCTTAACTTGGTCGGAGAGAATCCCAGCACTATAAATAGGGAGATAGGGGGGGGGGGGGGGGGGAGCCAGCTTTCTCCATCCCTTTGGTTTTCACTTGCTTCTCTCTGATGTTGCGTGCATCTTCCGTGTCCCTTTTGCAAACCCCCGTAATGCCCTTGGCAGAGGGATTGGACAGGGGTAGAGGCCTTTGTGTCATCCCCCTTCGCCGGGGAGCATGGTGGAGATGATGCCCGGGGTGTCTCTGAAGATTCTGGGGGAGGTGGATCTCCCGGCTTGTCCGTGGAGTTCGGAAGGACCTTATGTAGCCCTCCAGGGGGCATGGGGGAGATGACGCATCCTGCTGATCCCCAAGCCCCTGGTCGGTTGGTGGTGGCATACCCACGCACCATCGACTTCTCATTT
>JAGFNQ010006874.1:0-83087 GCA_024364735.1 Boesenbergia rotunda | reverse complement strand
CTGGCTAAGGCACAAGGGTGGTTTTCGAACCATCTCCTCCGTATTATTCGCAATCTCATTGATTGGACCCATTAAGAGTCGTGAGTTCCTAGGCGCAGTAAGGGCGCGTCCATCGAACCATGGGGCCTTAGAGTTTTGGATCACTAGGACGGGCGCGTAGATCCCGAACCAAGCCTAAGTACCCCCGGGTGTCGGTTGGACCGCGGGGCCTTAGCGTTTTGTATCACTTGGACGGGCGCGTAGGTCCCGAACCAAGCCTAAGTACCCCAGGTGTCGGTTGGACCGCGGGGCCTTAGGGTTTTGGATCACTTGGACGGGCGCGTAGGTCCCGAACCAAGCCTAAGTACCCCGGGTGTCGGTTGGACCGTGGGGCCTTAGGGTTTTGTATCACTTGGACGGGCGCGTAGGTCCCGAACCAAGCCTAAGTACCTCGGGTGTCGGTGGACTGTGGGGCTAGGGTTTTGGATCACTTGGACGGGCGCGTAGGTCCCAAACCAAGCCTAAGTACCCCGGGTGTCGGTTGGACCACGGGGCCTTAGGGTTTTGGATCACTTAGACGGGCGCGTAGGTCCCGAACCAAGCCTAAGCACCCCGGGTGTCGGTTGGACCGCGGGGCTTAGGGTTTTGTATCACTTGGACGGGCGCGTAGGTCCCGAACCAAGCCTAAGTACCCCAGGTGTCGGTTGGACCGCGGGGCCTTAGGGTTTTGGATCACTTGGACGGGCACGTAGGTCCCGAACCAAGCTTAAGTACCCCGGGTGTCGGTTGGACCGCGGGGCCTTAGCGTTTTGTATCACTTGAACGGGCGCGTAAGTCCCGAACCAAGCCTAAGTACCCCGGGTGTCGGTTGGACCGCGGGGCCTTAGGGGTTTGGATCACTTGGACGGGCGCGTAGGTCCCGAACCAAGCCTAAGTACCCCGGGTGTCGGTTGGACCGCGGGGCCTTAGGGTTTTGGATCATTTGGACGGGCGCGTAGGTCCCGAACCAAGCCTAAGTACCCCGGGTGTCGGTTGGACCGCTGGGCCTTAGGGTTTTGTATCACTTGGACGGGTGCATAAGTCCCGAACCAAGCCTAAGTACCCCAGGTGTCGGTTGGACCGCGGGGTCTTAGGGTTTTGTATCACTTGGACGGGCGCGTAGGTCCCGAACCAAGCCTATGTACCTCGGGTGTCGGTTGGACCGCGGGGCCTTAGAGTTTTGCGTCACTTGGACGGGCGCGTAGGTCCCGAACCAAGCCTAAGTACCCCGGGTGTCGGTTGGACCGCGGGGCCTTAGGGTTTTGTATCACTTGGACGGGCGCGTAGGTCCCGAACCAAGCCTATGTACCTCGGGTATCGGTTGGACCGCAGGGCCTTAGGGTTTTGCATCACTTGGACGAGCACGTAGGTCCCGAACCAAGCCTAAGTACCCCGGGTGTATGTTGGACCGTGGGGCCCTAGGGTTTTTGAAGTACTCGGGAGTACGCTTGTCACTTGGAAAAGGAGCATTCCATTTTATTACTTGATTTAGCTGCAAGAGCACAAAGAGACATAGACAGTTGCTTTAATCTAACTACAAACCTTACTATGACAAGAAGGACCGGGGACCCTAGCCGGGCTGAGATTTCCCGAGTTTCCTTCTCTTTATTCAACATCTATTCTTCTAGACCTCGTGGGTTCTTCCTAGCTTCGGACCTGACTTCGCCATTGTAGCACCTCCGAGAAACTAGCTGATCCCCCGTACTTCCACCACTCGATCGCCCACCGAGAACTTGATCTTCTGGTGGTATACAGAGACCACCACCTGGAAAGTGCTGAGTGACGGCCGACCCAGGATGGCATTATAGGAGGAGGGCGCGTCCACAATTAAGAAAGGAGTCCTCCGAGTCCTTTCGAGCCTATCGCTGCCCAGCGAGAGTGATAGGGTAATCTGTCCCAATGGTTGTACGCGATATCCCGTGAATCCAAACAAAGGGATTGAGACGGGTATCAGTTCCTCCTCGTCTATCTGCATCTGCTCCTAAGCTGCCCTGTACAAGATATTTATGGAACTCCCCGTGTCCACGAAGATGTGTTTTACCTCATAGTTGGCGATGCGGGCCACAATCACTATGGCGTCCTCATGTGGAGCCTCCACTTCTTCGAGATCGGATGGTCCGAACGAGATAGTTGGGCCCATCACCTGGCTTCGCCTTGTCCCGATAGAGTAATTCTCCAACCTCCGGGTGTACGACTTCCGGGCTCGGTTAGAATCGCCCCCGATGGGTCCTCTGGAGATGACCCCTACCTGGCCCGAAGGGGGCCCCGCATAGGAGCATTGCACTTTTGAGGATCTCTCTCCAAGGAAGGGGATCTTAGGGGTGCGGGCCCCCGGCTCCTGCCTCTGGATCTCGATCGGGACCGTGGTCGGATTTCGTTTCCCCCTGCAGGTCGTCGTCGAGGGGAAGGGCTTCGTCGTAGTGACCTTCGGTTATACCCTACCTTGTTCCATTTTTTCCACGGTTTGGCATCCGCTTCCTCCGAAAACTTCTTCTTCAGGGCATGGCATTCTTCTATGGAGTGAGTCGAACTGCCATGATAATTACAGTACTTGGGCAATGTCTCCGGCTGCTCGGTGTCTACTGTCTCCACCAACCGACGTCTGCCGGTCCAGTGATCCCTTCCGGGCAGCAGGTCTTTTCCCTTTGCCGGAGCAGGGGACTCCTTCCTATCCGACCAGGGGGTTGCGGGAGGAGGGGCTACGACTGAATCCTTACGTCCGGTGTACTGTACCTCCTCCACATTGACATGCTTCACCGAGCATCCTAGCAAGTCATCGAAACTGGCGGGAGGCTTCCTTACCAAGGACCGAAAGAAGTCTCCTTCCGCTAGCCCTTGGGTGCAGGCGCTGACGAGTATTTCCGATGTTGTGCTAGGTACATCCTGTGCCACCCGGTTGAAATTCTATATGTACTCCTTGAGCGGTTCCTTTGGCTTTTGTTTAAGAGCAAACAGGTTGAGTGCTGTCTTCTGGTAGCGCCGGCTACTCGCGAAATGGTGGAGGAATGCCATTTTGAACTCTGCAAAAGAGTTGATGGAACTCTGGGGCAGCCTCTGAAACCACTGTTGCGCTGCTCCTGATAAGGTGTTCAAAAACACCCGGCACTTCACTCCATCAGTATATTGGTGCAGAAGCGCCACATTTTCGAACTTACAGACATGATCTTCGGGATCCACCTTCCCATCATACTCAGGGATCCCCGGCCCCCGAAACTGCTTCGGCATGGGGTCCTCCACGATCTCCGACGAGAAAGGGGTGGATGGAGTCTTCTGGAAGATCTCGGGTCCCTCTTTCCTTCCCAGTCCCTCATCATGCCTCTGAGCACTGGAGGCCACCGAGTGGGCCTTTTCCCCCTCTCCAGGGGATTCTCTATGAAGGCCTTGAGCTGCGCCGTCATGTCGCCCCACAGGGGTCACGGGCCTTCTGGAGTGCGAGACGGAGACTCTAGGGATCTCCTCCCTCGCCTGACCCGCTAGCTGCGGGGTGGCTTGATCGATTTGGTGTTGCTCCAAAGCTTCCTTGACGGCATTAGCCACCAGGCGGTCGAATTCCTCTCGCGTGAGAGTGAGGGGTTGTTCCTCCGGTCCTGTCATCGACGCTCCTTCAGGTGTTTTTTCGTTTCCCACAGACGGCGCCAAATTTGTTCCGGAAGGAGTCGTCAGCGATGACCAATCACTGAGGATCAGCCCTCGCAGGAGGGACTATGTTGATGAGGAACTCCAGGGATCCTGCAAGAGTAACACAAGCGTTAGGGGACACGCCGGCAGGGGTCCGACGGAGTCCACTCCGACGCTTAAGTTAGGAGGGTGTCTAAGTAATGGCGAGAAAGAAAGAGCAAAAAATGTAAAGGTGATAGGTCGTAACCCCCTTACCGGAGGGGTTGAACTTCCTTTTATATTCGGGTCGACGGACTGGTCGTGGCTCCTTTATTGTCGTCACGCTTTCGATATTCAAGCCGCCCCCCCCCCCCCCCGCTTTTTGTGATAACAGGGAGTATCTTTTGAAATAGTCCGCATCATTATCTTTTTCTCCGCGGCACTCGGGGTTCCCGAGGTCGGGCGCTGCAAGGACTCCGCCTCCCGAGACGAGCTCGGGGGCTTCAAGTGTTCCTAGCTTCTTCATCCCTCATGCCGAGCCTGAGCTATCCAACCCCATCAATAAGTATTTTCAAATATGATATTGTCAAAGATCAAGTATAGATCAAAACATGTCAAATAAATTTTAAATTATTTCAAATTATTTATTTCAAAAGTCTATATCAAAGCAGGTTTCAAAGATAAGTTTACGAGACACATTCAAAAATTTATTTACGCATTCATGTTAAGTAAATAAAAACTTTTTGAAACAAGATGTATAAAGAGGATAATTATTTTGAAATATACTAGGATAATGTTCAAGAGTAGCTTTAAAATTAAAAAAATATTTATTTTCCAAAACATAATTTGAAAAGACAAAAATATAAAAAAAAATTCGATAAGAAAATTTGTAAAAAGATATTTTTAATAAAGGAAAATAACTTTTAGTCTTAATGCTCCCCCAAATAAAAAATTTAGTCCTATTTTTATAACAATTAAACATTTAGATCTAAGTGTTAAAGCACAACAAAAAAATCCAAGCAAAGCTAAGTGGTAACCAACGCAATTGTCAAGGTATTATCTCAATGTAAGCAATTCAGTCCATACATATCAAGACATAGGTATAAACCAAGTTGAAAAGAAGTTGTCCAATAGACTTTTTCATGTGAATCTCCTCATTAACTAGTTAATCTAGTTTAAAACTTAGCCATATATTTTTTAAAAATATTAATTATATTACAAGGTAAATCTTTTTTCTCAAAAATTTCTTATTTTTCAAGGTATTTTACATGATCTTTTCAAAAATAAAAATTTTCAAAGATTTAAAGTATTTGTCAAAATTAAATTTTAAAAATAATTTTACAAGTATAACTAAAATATTTTTCAAAAAAGATTACATGATATTTTTCAAAAAGATATTTAATTTTCCAAATCATTTTTTAAAGATATTGCAAAAAATATTTTGATCTTTTAATTAGAACTCCTCCTCAACCTGACACGCTCTTAGAATTACTTGTTAGCCACAAGATAGATTTTTTATTGTGTCTTAGGGATAGATCCAAAACTAAAAGGGGCATTATGTAATTTCTATGTAAAATATTTTTCTAAAGTATTTTCCAAAGCATGTTTAAAAACATTCAAAATATTTTTCAAGGAATTTTCAAAATAGATTAAAAAATATTTTCTAAGGCATATTAAGAACATTTTCAAAAAAAAAAATATTCACTACAAGAATTTTTGCAATCAACAACGCCCAATCGACAACGTTTTTTAAAAAAAACGTTGTCTTTTTTTGTTTTACAACGTTTTTAGTGAAAAGCGTTGTCTATGTGTTTTACTTTTTAATAACGACAACGTTTTATAATGATGCGATGTGCTTAGTGTTGTGGTTTCGGATGAAAGACAACGCTGTTACAAAAGCGTTTTTTAAAAGCGTTGTCGTATTTCCCGCTAAAATAAAAAACACATCCCTCGCTCATTGCCAACTCTCGGCGGCTCGCGAAAAATCTCTCCGCGCTTCTTTTCTCCGCGAAATATCTCCCTCCACCTCCCTCATTGTCACCTCCCTCGTCCTCTCCTCTGCACGAAATCGACATTGTGTACGATTTGGTGAACATACATCTTCTCCTAGCTCACCACCAAGAAGTATTCTCCACGAGCTCTTCGTCCGTCGAGTGGAAATTGAACCCCAGCGGCAGCATCACGACGCTCGCGAAGGTCTTCCCGCGGAATCACACCGAATCAAACTCACCAAAATCGTATGATCGTATTTGCGGATGAAATTTTGCTTAACTTTCTCTTCTTTTTAGCCTGTAAACCCTCGATTTCATGATCAAACCCTAGTTTTTCGCTCAATATCCAGCCATGGATACTCGGTTCCCTTACTCTCCGGCTGACGTCGCCAAAGTCCGGACAGTGCAGTTTGGCATCCTCAGCCCTGATGAAATCGTAACTTCTCTCGATCTCCATTGTTTGGTTGCTAAAATTAGTTTTATTCTGATGCTTGGACTCCGGTTTGCTTTCTGTGTTGCTCTGGCAGCGGCAAATGTCAGTCGTGCAGGTGGAGCACGGCGAGACGATGGAGCGGGGAAAGCCGAAACCAGCCGGACTGAGCGACCCGCGGATGGGGACCATCGATCGGAAGATGAAGTGCGAAACTTGTATGGCGAACATGGCGGAGTGTCCTGGACACTTTGGCCATCTTGAACTCGCGAAGCCTATGTTCCATATTGGCTTCCTTAAGACAGTGCTTGCCATTATGCGATGTGTGTGCTTCAATTGCTCCAAGATCCTAGCTGACGAGGTACTCCTAAGAGGTTAAATGTTTCACTTGAAGTAGAGTGGAAAGGATTTCAGTTTGTTAAAGATAATTTATGTAGCAGCTATATGATTCTGCAAAATTGGTGTAAGTTTCTGTGTCCTAGATAATCTGTTTACTAGAATTCTGCCGAACTCTTACTTATGCACTAAGATCAAGTTGGAAAAACGTTTGCTGAATTTGTAGCAACGAACCTCAGTTTATTTCAGTTCAAGATATATTAATAGTTGTAGCAAATTACAGCTCTTTAAAATTATTTTCTGACCACTTTCTATCTAGAGATTGATTGAAAATTTCCTTGTGTATTTTTATCATTTCCAATTTTACTGTTAATGATGTGGGCTCTACTATTCTCTGTTAAGCACTATGAATTGCTATCATCTTAAGCTTAAAACATTATCTTACTGAAGAATTTTTTGTCTGTGTTAGGATGATGCCAAGTTCAAGCAAGCATTGAAAATTAGGAATCCAAAAAATAGATTGAAAAGAATATATGATGCCTGTAAAAGCAAGAAGAAATGTGCTGGTGGTGATGATATTGATGTCCTTGGAGCATTGCTTTGAATCTAACATATCCAGAAACTGTAACACCGTACAACATCGGAAGGTTCTTAATTTGTTTGCGGTCTTATAGTATATGTCAAGAAAATAGAAAGTTTTCTAAGAACTTTTTGCTATTTCAGATTGAAAGAACTTGTGGAATATGGACCTCATCCACCTCCAGGGAAAACAGGGGCAAAGTATATTATAAGAGAAGATGGCCAAAGGCTTGATCTTCGATACTTGAAGACAAGCAGTGATCACCATCTGGAGCTTAGCTACAGGGTCTGGGTTTAAAATTTATTTTTGGTTGATCCAGTTTGGTTATACTAACTTCTTCTGTTGTTATTGTAGGTTGAACGTCATCTTTGTGATGGTGACTTTGTTCTTTTCAATCGGCAGCCCAAGCTCATAAATGACCTAGGTGGTCTAAATGGATCTAAAGAATAAGTTGCTTGTCATTTGATATTAGAAAGTAATTCTAATTCTCCTTATTAACTCACTTGACAAGAGCCTCCATCTCACACATTTCCTTTTTCACTTGATGTGCTTGTACAACTATTTGGTTGTTTGGTGTTTATCATTCCTTTCTTATTCTTATATATGTTCTTATCTTGCATATTTTTTTTCATTAATTATCAAATTTTATCATTTAATTTTAGTACAGTTAAATCCCCCCCTAGATTGACTGTTTTTGTTGGTCGTCATATTCTATTGTTGTTATGTGTTTGCTGCTATTATGATTTGTCTGTTTATGTTTGTAAATTTGTTTTAATTGATTAAGGGTACAATTGTTTTATATATATGCATTGATATTAGTAATTCTTAATTTCATATACTCTCTATTACAATATTATTTTAATGGTGATTGTCTGAGACTTTGGCTAGGTGTTGGGCTGTGGGTCAACCGCCTGCTATCTGGAACCATCTTTTAGTACCTTAAGTTTCAGCATATTGTTTCTATCAGGCATAATGCCAGTACCAAATAAATATCTATGCTATGCTTGTTTATACAAGACGTGCATGCAAGTTCAGCTTTCTTTATGCTTTAAGCTTGATAGCCTACCATAGAAACCTTTTCTAGTATGATGTGGCTTATAAGTAATCCATGTTTACAAAGATTTCATGATGAATATTACTTAAATGATTATTTGCGATACTGAATAAACTTGAATTGGTTTGGACTTTTTGGTGTTATGAACAATCCAGTCTTAATTATTGCTCCTATTTTCTTGTGTTTGTAAGAATTCCATTGTAATGCTTATTTTTATTTTTCTGCATTTGGATTCTCTTTATATGTATTCCTTCATAAATCAGTTGTCTTAACTCTTTATCTAATTTTCTGAAACGTTATTTAAACAATGTTTCAGCTCAAAGGAGGTGCAAATGTGGGATAGATAGCACCTATAGCCTTGGCCCACATATTCCTAGACCTCTCTAGATAACTACAATCTTGGTAAAAATTAAACATAATCAAAGCAAACGGAATAATATTTATCCACCATAGGGTCCCAGGAAAAGCATCAAAAGAAAATCAGAATACCAATGGAAGAAGTAACAAAATATCATTTGATCTTCAAAAAGTTAAGAAGAAATACTATGACAAATTGCCAAATAAAAACAAATGCTACATAATTGCACAAATAAAAATCACAGTTTATACAGATAAGACATGTCAATGCCTCGCCCAAGTAGAGCCCTTTACCACACTTTACATCCTTATTAGTGGTTCCTTCTAACTGCTTCTAAGGGCTTGGGATTAAAGGAGGCCATTCACTTGACTGGATAATTCACCAGGATCCTGATACAGATAGTAAAACATAATAGCAAAGTGTATAAATACAGCCTGATTTAGATTAGGAATACTGAAAGAGAATGACCAAAACATAGGGAAAGTGTCAGTGAAATTTGTAAGTTAATCTAGTATAGTATTTCATGTTCTCTCTGCAATCTATCTAAAACTTACAAGAATTTTATTAGTAATTTCTTGTTATCAAAGAGGTTGAGACGAGACATGCACAAGACTTACTGAAAAGTACACCAGTGTTATGCAACTTGTATTAGGACAATCTGTTAGCAATGTGCCCTAGTCTTCTACAAACCAAAAACTGTTATTTTCAATGGCTTGTAAACTATTGGCTATTGCAGATTGCTTTTAGTATTGGAATCGGAGACACAATTGCTGATGCAGCAACTATGGAAACAATCAATGAAACAATATCAAAAGCTAAAAATGATGCCAAAGAACTGATCAAGCTTGCACAGGAAAAACAACTGGAAGCAGAACCTGGGCGAACCATGATGGAGTCTTTTGAAAATAAAGTAAACCAGGTACTGCAATCTGAACTTCCTCAAACCATTTTTTGTGGTCAAGACTCGAATTATTTTACTTGAACTACCTTGCTTTGCAGGTTTTGAATAAAGCTCGTGATGATGCTGGGAGTAGTGCACAAAAGAGCTTGTCTTAGTGAATTTTGTAACAGCGTTGTGAATTTTACACTGATAATATTTCACCACACTTATTCATATGGAACAAATGAACATTGAGCATCTTAGCTTCATCATGCTGCCCCTCATGCTCATCATGGCTCAAATATGCCACGTTGAAATGAGGTGGAATTTATTCTATCCAAATAAGATTGGGCTGCTGCGAGAGGATAACCTTCTAATATATAGACATTGGATCACTATGCTTGCCTATGTAGAACTAATTAGCATGATGGCTTCAAGTTCCATGTGCATCAACTCACAACTGGGCTATACTAAATAAAGATATGATTAGCTGCTGAATTTAGATATATTCAATTGTTGTGTATTGTGGTCAATATAGTTTTGATTCATGCAGGCAATATGGTGTGAGGGAGAGCAAGGAAGTTACAGTGGAGGGAAGAGTCCAGTTTGATCTGTTTCAGGTTCTTATATGAGTTAGCAAATAATTGATTTGTTAATGTCTTATTGCTATGTTTCTTCTTCTCTCTGTTTCTGAAGGCTATGCAAAGGGATTACAAGCTTAGTTCATATTCTCTTAATTCAGTCTCGGCACATTTTCTCGGGGAGCAAGTAAGTTTTGCCATTTGTTAAAGTTAACAAATGAGTATTATATTTTCTCTTCCATGTTGCTGAACTTTTTATGTTATATATGCAGGATGCTTATCTTCCACAACGACTTCTGGACAAATTGATGTACATTTACAACTATGTGGAGATGGCACGAGTTACTGGTGTGCCGATATCATTTTTACTTGCAAGAGGCCAGAGCATCAAGGTGACGACTTATATTTTTTACCCTTATACTGAATAATAAAAATGACCCCCTCTAACCCGAGTGACTTTCCTTCAGGTTCTTTCTCAACTCCTAAGGAAAGCTAAACAGAGGAATCTTGTTATTCCAAATGTCAAAGGGCAAGGATCTGCTCAAGAAACTTTTGAAGGTGCAACTGTGAGTAACTATAACCCTTTTCCAGTTTCCTGCCTACTTAGCATGTGCTTTTATTTATTAGTATAAGCAAGCCAAAAGAATTTTCAAGGCCAGAAAATGAAACCAGGAAAAGTAATGTGTACCTTTTGCAATTATATTAGTTGCCATCATAATCACTTGTGAACAAAGGGATTTTTTTATTCTGTTTTTCTATAAATTCCTTGTGATTTCCTAAGAATATAAGGATCTGCATGTTTATAACTTCTATTTTTATATTTAAATACTAAATGAACACTGACCTTTAGCTAATTATGCTCATACTTGTAGGTGTTGGAGGCAAATACTAGTTTTTATGAAAAGCCCATTGCAACTTTGGACTTTGCTTCTTTATATCCATCCATCATGATGGCATACAATTTATGTTATTGCACATTGGTATAAATTCTATCATGGAGACTAAACAGCATGACATTGATTTTGCAATTTATATTGTTCAATTGAATTTTCTTGAGATTTTACTGTATTTTTTGTGAAGGCTAAATCAGAAGATGCCCATAGGTTAAACTTGCCAGCAGAAAGTGTAAACAAAACTCCATCTGGTGAAATTTTTGTCAAACCTGAATTGCAAAAGGTATGCTTTTTGGTGAAATTTTGCTGCTCAATCATTTTTCTCATTTTTCTAATATACTCATAAGGTTTTAAGTTTGTCTTCTGTCTAAAAACTAGGGCATACTTCCTGAAATTCTAGAAGAGCTATTGACCGCACGTAAGAGAGCAAAAGCTGATCTGAAGGTATGATTTGAAAATATGGAATTAACTATAAAATTATTTGGAGATATTAAATTTATTGGCCAACCTACTGAGTAGTCTTAATGTCTGAATTTTAGCTAGTCTTCATGTCCTTGTTTGATTTTACATTCTTATGTAATAAAATTATGCAAAGTTTCTTCTCTCTTCAATTTTTAAGTTTTGGACATTATATTTTTCAGGAAGCTAAAGATCCATTTGAGAAGGCTGTACTGGATGGACGCCAGTTGGCTTTGAAAGTACGTCACACATGACTGTTGTAGACATACTTGTTTCAAGTTGACAAATTATTGATAGTTTGAGATTACGGTCACTGTTTCCTTTGCTTTATCATTTTAGATAAGTGCGAACTCTGTATATGGGTTTACTGGAGCTACTGTTGGCCAATTACCTTGTTTAGAAATTTCTTCTAGTGTGACAAGCTACGGTATGCAATTGACTCCTAATTAAATAAGTAGATTATTATTCATTGCTAGCCAGGACTATAGTAAATGCAAGATATGGAAAGATTATTCATGGTCCATAACTTTTGCTCATTGGTAATGTGAAGGTCGACAGATGATTGAGCACACAAAGAAGATGGTAGAAGAGAAATTTACTATAAGTGGTGGTTATGATCATAATGCAGAGGTATGCTTACGGTTTCAAAGCATGTAAAGTGCAGCAAAAAGAATATGTAGTACTTGTCTATTAGTTGATCAGACTTTCCTTTGACCTCGTGATTATAACTTTAAATGCTTTGTGATACATGTATATAGTTTCATCGTTAAGTCTACATATAGGCATCGGTTTGCTTTGTTTCACATGTAATCAGTTTTTGTTTCACATGCTTTGTGATACATGTGCTCTGCATATTTTTCAGTTAACAAAAGGTCAGTGTTACATTGATTCTGTTTATCATAATCTCTAATAGTTCATCTAGGTATGCTTTATATTCTTTTTAGTTGTCACATATGGAAGCAATTTTATTTGTGTGTATATAATCTCTTATCCCAATTTATTATTTTTATGCAGTGTTAAAGCAGATCGAGTTAACAAGCAGCCCCAAAGAACAACTTGTGAATGATGAAGTTTTATAGAACTTGTGAATTGAGATATTTTTTGTATTTAATATGGAATACAAACACTTTTGTAAATAATGCACTGTATTATAAGTGAATTTTGTAAACTATTATCAGTGTAAATTGTGAATATTATCAATTGTAAATAAAAATGCTTGTAAATTGTGAATATTGTAAATTGTGAATATTATCAATTGTGAATAAAAATGTTTATAAATTGTGAATATTATAAATTGTGAAAAACATTGCCTATTAAAAAGACAACGTTTTTTAAGTAACAATACACAACACGATTTTTGCGTTGTCTTTGTGCCAAACCACAACGCTTTTTCCGCGTTGTCTTTGATACCCGACTTTTAACAACAGCGTCAATAACAACGCTTTTTAAAAACCAATAGACAACGCGAAAAAAGCGTTGTCTTTGCTCCAAACCACAACGCGGAAAAAGCGTTGTCGTAGATATACTTTCTACAACGGCTTCATCAACAACGCTTTTTAAGCATTAACAACAACGCGGAAAAAGCATTGTTGTTTAACTTTTTTCTTGTAGTGATTTTACACGAGACACACTTTCTAATGCATAAAAAAACATAATATATATTTTCTAAAAAAGAGTTTCGCAAATATTATATTACGACCTTTCAAATAAGACTTTTCAAAAGTTATTTCCAAGATAATAAAATAATTAATGAATTTCTTTTCAAAAATATATCCTCCTAAACTTGACACTCTCCTGGTTATTCTAACAAAAATAAGTTTTGAAAATCATAAATTTTTGGACACCAATCTAAGTCTTTTTGAAAAATAATAGTATCATTTTAAAAAGTAAGTTCTAAAAGATGAGTTTTTGAGGAAAAGCATAGTATAAAAACAAAACCCATGTAATAATAATTCCTGTTTTATAGTGCACAATAAGATAAATAATTTAAGATTTTGGTATAAGGCTTTAGTTAACTCATGCTTTTTCATTAAAGTTTGATTAAATCAACTTGAAATTTTCAATTAAATTAAAGTTAAGATTTTAATTAAGGTAAAATTTTAATTAAGGTTTAAATTGGATTATTTAACATGCCAGCATTTGAGTTTAGTTGTCCTTAATCATCTCACCCAATTTAAGGTTGTCAACCACGATAATTCTATAATTTTGTGAGATGAACTAGGTTGATTTAGAAAAGGTAATTTAACCTTGTGTTAGATTCAAGATTAACAAGGAGTAATTTAAAAGTATATTTTAATAATCGACTTTCAAATTTTGACGAGGCACAGGGGCCTTCTTGAGTATCGAAGCAACGACCATTTCCTAGGCAAAGTCTTTTAAAGAAATTATACTTTTAATTTACTCCTTGAGAAACCCTAGTCTAACTAGTCTAGGATGTGGCGAGGTAGCTTCGGCTAATTTTACCGGGCTAAAAAGACCAAATAGGATACGTCTTACCCTATCTGACTCCTTAGATAGTTTTTCCTAACATACTATCATCTCATTCCATCCTGATACTAAGTAAGACAAGTGTCAAATTAGCTTTTAAGTCTAGTCCTAAGTACCCTGACGGATAAAAGATTATTTTGAGGTGTCAACTAATTTGAAGCCTCCCCTGAATCATATATTAGGTTTTCAAAGTGATCAATTTGATGGTGATAAAAAGCTTAATTATAACTTAGTTTAAGTTCTCGATTTAGATTTGACTTATACTTGTTAGTCCCAAGTCTGAACTTTATAAGTTAGTAAACTTCTTGATTAACATTTCTAACTTATCAATTTTGTTTTTCAGAAGTTTATTTTGTTTATTTTCTGAAACTTAAGTGCAGATTCGAATTAACTTGATTAATTAATTTCCTTGAACTAGTTAATTTGTTAGTGTGAACATGCATATTTAACATATCAAAAAATTCTAAACTAGAGCAATAATGATCAAGTAATTTGCTATCACTAGTATGCTTTATAAATAATGGATTTTCATAAAATGTAAAATTACTAACATTGATTGCTCCCCCAGATCTTTAAGTCTTCTTTTTAGGCATTGTCTTTTATAATGTCCGAACTCCTGGCACATGAAGCATTTGATGTGCTCTTTTCCCTTCCAGATTCCTGGCATTGGTTTCTCCTTTGCCTCCGATTATGTGGATCGATTCTTGTGGGTTGGGCATTTGCTTTTGTAATGTCCCCTTTTACTGCATTTAAAACATGTTATATATGTTAATAGGAGCCCTAGAGCCAATTATATGATGATTGACTAGGGACATTTTGTATCATATTCTATCATTAGTAAAAGCATATTTGGTTATTATACTTACTTTGTATTTGTGTCAAATAACTAATTATGATAATGTCCTTGTGTAGTAGGTTCTTATCTACATCATATCGATTGGTTGAATCGATAGCGAGATGATGTAGAGAACACTACACTAAACTATTCCTAGTCGAGCATTAATATTCAAGGACAATGTTAATGCATGGAGACTAGCATGTAGGTCAACTGATGACTTGAGCTCACAAGTCATGGATATGTGATATCAAGTTGACACATGGGTATACATTGGAGAATGTGTATTGAATTGACCCGCCATGAGAAAGTTTCATAGATTGTCATATGAGTGTCATAAACTTTCTCATGTGACTATTTGTATGAATAGTCCTTAGACCTGAAGTCACTACGGTTCCCTACATAAGGAGTTATGTACTTTGGTATCGTCAAACGTCACCCGTAACAGGGTGGACTATAAAGGCAATCACTGGGTATGTAATGAATTATGCGGAGGGATGTGAGTGATGTAGATGGGATTTATCCCTCCCATATGACGGGAGTGATATCTGTGGGCCCCTTAATCGAGTAGGACTACTAAAACGCATGGCCATGCTCGAATGAGTCAATATGAGATATTGAGTTTATTTGTTTGAGTGAGTCTACTCGGGGATCAAGAAACACAAGATTGACTGAGAATGACACGGTTTATGCCTCATTGGTCAATCTAGATATCAAGGATAGAAGGACAAGGCCATACATTATCATAGTCACGGAGGTTTAGTCGGATCTCGACTTTTCTTGTTACTTGGGTAGCATTGATGCATTGCTAGATGCCGCTCATTGATTATGTGTCTAAAGTGTTTAGGCGCATTGCCAACGTCACGAGAACCTATTGGGTCACACACAAAGGACACAATACTTCGGGAAATCTGATCAACAGATCTGGGCCCGAGTTGGGAACTCGGGAGATCTGAGCTCGAGTCGGGAACTCGGGAGACTTGAGCCCGAGTTGGGAACTCGGGAGGTCAGTTCAGGAGCTCGAGTTGGGAACTCGGGAGTGCGGGTCAGGAGCACGCCACTCGGCAGACTGAGCTTGGAGCTCGGGACGACACTCGGCAGACTGGGCTGGAGCTCGACAGACTGGGCTGGGAGCTCGGCAGACTGGGCTGGGAGCTCGGCAAACTGGGTCGGGAGCTCGGCACTCGGGAGACTTGGTCGGGAGACCGAGTCGGAAGCCCGAAAGGCCCGGTCGGGATTACATGGAAAATTCATTAAAGTGTTTAATGAAGGAAAAAAAAAAAATTCTTTTCTTGCATGGGAAAAGATAAAGAGCCACATGAAAAGATGTGCTCTTTATTGGTATTAATGAAGGAAGCCAAAAGACACAAACCTCTTGATATTCATGGGATGATTATAAAAGAGGGTCTTATGACTTTGGATGAGGTATTCTTCCCTTGGCTTCTTCCCTATCCTCTTTTCTCCCTCATCTTCCTCTTTTGGCCGAAACCCTATTGTAGGGTTCTTGGTGTTCTGCGAGCTACCTCAAGTTGCTAGCACAACTAAGGTAGTTCTCCAAAAGTTGAGAGATTGTGTCCGTGTGGATACGAATAGAGGCACGGACACTTGAACGTGCAAGAGATCCGGCGCATCTTGGACGAGTGGGATAAGCAAAGGGCACGCTCCTAAGGTATACACTTAGATAGATCTATTAGATAAATGTACATTATACGAGTTTTCTTTCGCATGGATCGCTCAAGGGTTCTTGTTTCCGCTGCGTTTTTGTATTTTGGTGCCGGGAGAACCCAACAATATACCCTTTAAAATTTGAATTTACAAGTTTACCTTGTGAATCCTCGTTAGGATTCTCCCCTTTGTCCATAGTTTTTTTTAGATTTGGTCTCTAACTCTTGCTTTAACTTGGACTCGGTTCCAATTAGCTCCTCTTTATCCATTAACGCTATGTAGCTGACTTGTTCTAGCTCTTTAAAGCCTGATTCTACGGTTGACTCTGTAAATTCAGACTTGGATTCGAACTCAAGTTCAACTTGATCCCCTAGCATCGTGGGATGCTCATGAAGCTTGATCAGCCAAGTTCAAAGATCATATGCATTCTTGTACTTATCCAGTCCGCTTAAAACATTTCTAGGTAAAACTTTACAAATTAACTCACTTACCTTATTGTTTAGTCCTGAGTTTCGAGAAGATATTTCAAAATTAACACATTGTCGAAATCTTGACTTCCCAAGAAGACTTCTATTGTTTTCCTACAATAGTTGAAATCCTCATAATCGTATGGCGGAGGTTCATATTTATGGGCCATTTAGATTTTGCACACACTAAAAAGAGAAAAAAATCTCAAGACTAGGTCTTGAATTAGCAGTACAGATAGAAATAAGACTTGAAAAAGAATCGAATCGATTAGTGTTGCACTAATTTCAAAAATAATAATAATAAAATAATAAAATGACAAATTTATCAAAAGAGGTAATTACGCCAATTTTGACTAATGGTGAAAAATTGAGAATGTAAAATCGAAAAAGGCGTATAGAGAGAACAAGGCTTACCTCACTTACCAAATGTACGACCGTTGCACAATATATTTTTGAAATGACGAGTGAGAAAAATCCCCCTGCTCTAATGGTGGTTGCACCGATTTAGAACGAATAGGGCTCTAATACTACCTGTAGGACCATTGCACGTGAGAGGGGGGTGAATCACGTATCTTTTAAAAATCGTCTTGCTTTTTGAAATAGAGAGAATACGTGTGCAATGGGAATAAAAGCGAAAAGCACAAAACACAACCACACAAACACCAAGGATTTATTTACTTGGTTTGGAGCCTTCAACAACTTCTACTCCAAGACCCAGGTCCCTTGGACCTTTCCAATGGGTAGTCCACTAAAATCCTCTATTGATAAACTTCTAGTAGAGTGATCGAATACAAATGAGTAAGAAGTATAACAACCATATACTTCCTACTTAATAAGATATAAGTACAAGTAAATAACAATGAATTTTGTTACCAACACTATTGTAGAATTTCGATTGGGCTCATGTGTTGGCGTCGATCTTCCGGTAGTAGTCGGACGTAGTCGCGTTGATGCAGACCCACAGTAGGAAGAAGAAGCAGCAGGATGAGCGCGTAAGCTTGAAAGATGTAGAAGAAAAGTTGTGTTGAGCCCTGGGCAAAATAACCCTCATAAAGGGCATCTGAGGTGCCTCAGTTTCCAACTGAGGCGTCTTAGAACAGGCAATTCTGATTCTGATACAAAGCCATTATCTTCGCTACTTATCCTTTGGAAGGCACCTTGGATCCCATCCTCAATCCCAACTGAGGTACCTTGGATCCAAGTTGAGGAGTCTCAGTTCCTAACTGAGGCGGCTTGGATCCAACCTGAGGCGTCTCAGTTCGTTGAACTTTTATCCGCAACGCACCCTTAAGCACTCAAGGCGCCACCAGTTCCAATTGAGGTGCCTCGGGCACTGTTTATCCAAAGCAACTTTTGTAGTTTAAACCCTGCAAAATCACATTAGTTCAAAACAACAAATATCCTGCAAAACAAGGTTAGCATAACTACATTATTGACTAAATAAACTAGGTATTAAATAGACCCTGGCTTCCCAATACCAGGATCTAGTCAAAGGTCTCAACTTACAAATCCAAAATGATTCTAAGTTAGACTACGCCTAAAGTCCTAACTAGGACTCATCCTCATCAAAATTCGCTCCTCCAGTGACTTACCTCACTTACCTTGTGCAGATCTACTTAGTTCCTTAACCCACTAGGACTTTTGCCAAGTCTCCACCAACTTGGACTTCGGTCAGTTGTCAGTTCTGCGAACCCAACTAGACTTTTTGTCAAGACTCCAACACCTTGGATTTTTACCATGACTCCACCACCTTAGACTTCGGCCAATAGTAAGCCTCTTAGACCCAACTGTATTTTTTGCCAAGTCTCCACCACCTTAAACTTTGACCTAGTGTCAGGTCTTAAGTCTTTCAATTATGCACACTCGATAACAAGATTAAAAAATAACATACCTAAATTTAATCCTTTGTTATACATCAAAACTTGAGTTTAGCGTTAGTGCAAACTGCACCAACAAAAACCACATACACAACTAAACACTAGCTTATCGTGGCTAATCGAATTAGTACTTGAACATTATTATGAGATGAATGTTGAGAGAAATACACGGCAGAGAGGAATAAATTTTAAGGGACAAAAGTGGATGGATTCTCTATTATTAGTCTCTTTTTCTGTTCAAGATCATGACCACCTTATACAGGAGCTTCATCCCTCAAGATCAGCTATGACGTATTTGCAAGAATTTTTCCTCTAAATAAGGTGTGAACCCTGGGACGCTAGGCTTCTAGATCGCCCACTGCGAGCGCTTCCTGATTTACTCTGGCGGTCGGTGGGAAATTTTCGTGAGGCCGGGCCAGTCGCTCGAGGTTGGAAAAACCTCATTAATCATTTTTCATCCCTCAAGATTTGACATAGATGGTAAGCTCATAATATTCCGTCCGTATTGGGTAAGGGTCGAATCCTAGAGATTTCATGATTTGCAAATATCCCGTTATGTACTTGTCACCTGTGCTCCTATTGAACCTCCCTCCATATAACATGGGATCGTTGTAGGGGGGCTACTAATGTGGCAATTCTTTTTTTTATCCTTAACCTATATTGAATGGCCAAATAATGACTATCAAATGTCTAAGGCATAATGTCATTTTTATACTGAGTACTTAACAAATTAACTGATTTGCTCATAATAAAATTTTATCCCGACCGATTTAATCTTCAACACGCACAAGTCATACTCACATACAAATCACCTTGAACCAATACAATCCATACCCTAAATTTGAACCTCCTATAAATCCGCGCATAGAGAAAACCTCTACTGTACATTATAAATCAACCACAAAATCACTTGTTCTCCAATGTGGAAATAAACTGTCGTGTACTTGAGAAACCTTTCACTCCACCTCTCTTGCCAACATTTGCATTAGGACCCTCCTCTCATTAAACGAGCACACGAAGCCACAGGAAGAGACAAAAGCGAAAAGGCATCAATGGGGATCGATGAGGATTGAGGAGGAAGATTCTGAAATGTCCATGAGATAAAGGCCATGCCTGTATGCCAAAGTAGAAGAACCACATGGCAAAAGCCAACATTACGGCGAACAGTACCATTTATATCAAAGAAGTTTGGTTCCCATCAACTTTGTGTCACAATTCACAAACAGCGATGGCAGCGTTGAAGTATACAAAAAGAAGAAGAAGAGCAAACCAGAATTTCAATGCAGGGCAAAAGGACTCGAGGTGACGATACTCATGAACAATTATGCCCATATTTACAGAGGATGAATTCATTAGCAGACACCAAATCCATCAAATTCCTTCCTTCCTGAGATCTCATAGTTTCTGGAAGTAGACATAGTCAGTTTGAGCAAAAGAACTGTCTATGAACAATTTCATCTTGGCATCAGACCTCTCTCCACAAGATGTCGTCATTATCGACATCATGAGGCTTCTCAAGCGCTGCAACCTTGGACCTATTACTTCCTGTCACAGTACCTCCTCTTCCCCTCTCCGATTGCTGCGGCAGCTCACAGGCTTCGCCGACTGTTCCACGTTTTACATCAGCCGGAGGGATGAAACAGTCAATCGAGAGGCCGGGAACGTTGAATGCCACTTCATCGATCGTCCATTCCTCCTCCATTCTAGTCTTGCTGTGGCTCATTGCCACTTCACCAAACTGGAAAAGATTGACCACTGAACGTCCTGAGTGTGCGATCATCATGCCCTCGACCGGGCGATAGTCATCGATGGAGGAACTAATGGAGGTCTCCCAGTACACAGCATCGCCTCCGGCGCTCGACTGAATTCGAGTCAGATGTGAGTCCTCCATGCGCGTAAGAAGTCCAGTCTTTTGGCTGAAGTAGCCAAACAAGACATGCCTGATGATCTCCGCAGGGCCTTCACTCCTAGCCTTCAGTGACTGTGGATCGGCACAGAGCTTGAGGATGAAACAGTCCTCTCCATTAACATTCCTCTCGCCGATGCACTGTGCGTCGGCAAACATGTTCGCTGCGGTAAATGGATCAAGTCCCTACAGCAATTAGCTTCGATAAGAATTGAATTGATCTAACAATCAAATTAGAGCACACGACGGAGTTGAGCTGAGCTTGGGGAAGTTTTCATGCCTGCAAAGCTCGACGAAGGGGTCGAACAGGGCCCTTGGCGGCATGGGCACCGAGCCAGGGAGTGTGACGCCAGACGAGCTTCCCGTCGCAACCGGCACGGACCTTGCTGCCGCCGACAGCCAATTCAACGTACCACATCTCGGGCGCCATCTGCCAGAGGACAAATCCACCGGACTCGGAGTCCTTCGTTGCGCTCCGGCTCTTGACGATCCCAGTGGCCGTCTCAAACTCCGACGTTAGCATCTTCACCTTCCCCATGGCATACGCATTCCTGATGGAGCTCAGTAGTTTGAGGCCTCCTGAAGCTGCCGTGTACTGCTGCAGAATGTATTGAGCCGAAGATGTTTCCTACCACGATAGATAATTTGAAGAAAAATCAACAAATTTGTGCAGCATATACCCAAATTGAAGAACTGATTCGATCACTACATATGAAAACGAAGATTAGTTGATGGAGGACAGATGCATTTATTGAGGGAATTGCAACAAACTATAGTATTAAATCTCAGATTCTTCGGAAATTCCATCAATTTGCGGATAAATCAACCAGTCATAGCCCTGATTAAATTATTCATGTAATCTCTCAAATTCCATAAAAAAAAATTGTAAACCGATCATGTTTCCGCCAACCACATGGGACGCAGAGGATTCCGAGGAAAAGCCGGCATCAACAATCAAAGAATATTGAAGTAGGAGAGGAGGATGCTCACAATGGGAGTGTCTTTGATGCCGAGGTGGAGGATCTGATCGGCGGGCGAGACGTGGACGGGGGCTAGCGGCGCCCCCATGACACCGAGGAGGAGGCGGAGGTCCGGGCGGCGGCAGGCTCCCGCAGAGACAGACGGCGACCGGTGGAGCCGATCTTTCACCCATTGCCCCCACCCCTCTTTCCCCGGATCCTCGCCGTCGCCATCCGGCCCCTCCGCCAGAGGTGCCAGAATCCCCAACGTCGGCACGAGCAGCTCTGCCGGCAACCCCATCGGCTGTCGGCGCTTCCACCGCTTCGGAAGCTGCAGATCCGCCGCGAAAGGCGAGTGGTTCCGATGCGGACTCTCCGACCTCGGCCTCACCGGCGGCAACCCCCACGCGATCTCCCCTCGAAAAGCAGAGAAGAACCCTAGCTTCTTCTCCATTCCCACTGCAAACTCCAAACTCTAACCCTGAAAGCGACCACAAAGAAACGAAGGCAAAGGCGAAGCTTATAGAGGAGAAGGGCTCAGAAACCTCCAAACTTAAGATACCACGAAACGAAGAAGAAGAAGTGGAAGAAGGCGAGGGCTAAAATGTTAGCATTTTCACGCAGAGGGGTCAAGGAGCGAAAAAGCAAGGGTGAGAGAGTGACGAGGAGTAGACGAAGAAGATGGACGAGCGAAAAGGAAAAAAAATAAATCTTCACCTCGGCGCCTTATAAAATTAACAAAAAATAAAGATTTTATCGATAAAATTTACATTTATAATAAAAATATAACATAAATACGTATAAATTTTCTTTTTCTTATTTAAGATAAAATAATTTATTTAATTAAATTTAATTTTAAAAATTTTAATTTAAAATTATCTATATGTGAATTTTATAAATTATTTTTAAAAATTTTAATTTTAAATTAAGATTTGAATTTTTCTATTTAATATTTATAATTATAGATTTATTTTTAAATTTATATTTTTTAAATTATTAAAATTTAAAAAATAAGAAATTAAAATTACTAATAAATTTTAAAATTATTTCGGTACGAAAAGAAAAATAATCATTAACATAACTTAATTTTAAATTTTATTAAATCAATTAAAAATTATTAAATTTGTAATTAAATAGTAAAATTTCATCTATTAAACCAAAGATTATGCCGCATATTCTAATAATTCAAGAAATTTTTATTGAAAATGATTAAAAAAATAAACAATAAAATATCTTACGAGTCTTTCTCATTAAACCATTCCCCCAGGTAACTCAGTGTCTTCTAATCCATTAACAAAGTTTTTCTAATTTCAGATGATTAATTTGGTCCGTAAAAATTTTCTACCTATCGTCAGAATAAATTAAAAAATATTCGTGATGAATGATCAAAAAATTGAACGTCCTAAGATTTATATCTTATTTAAAAAAATTCTTATAAAATACATCATAATTAAAATTCGAATCACATTGGTCTAAAATGACAACTCAACGTCTTATAATTACTCATGCAAAAACAGAAATGAAGTAATCAACGAAACATTTCCCAATTTAAGGTATAGCAATATTTTTATAAGAACCATGCCAGTCCATAGGACAAAAGAGGAAAAGAGGAAAAGAAAAAAAAAATACACCGGGCGAGATGGTGGGAACAGGACGTCGAGATGGAATAAAGTAAAATGCCAGTGCTAAAATAAAAAAAAAGTATAAAACGTAACAGGGCCCAATATAAAAAGTAATTCAGAAAGCAAAAGCGATGCGGTCAAGGAAGAGAGAGAGTCTGGTCACTGCCTACCATTCGGAGTTGAGCTCACCGAAAACTCACGTGGCTGTCACGCCGAGAGGAATGCGCCGGAGACGTCGCCGTCCGGTGGGCGATCCCACAGCGGAAAGGCTGCCGAGGGAGCAAGGTACGCCGCCCCCGCCCCCCGCCTGCCCCAAGCCAGCGGGAGGTAATCACGGTAACCGACAGAGGACAGGGGCGGACTGAACAGGACGCCGTCGCAGCGCGCCCGGCGGCCGACCAGGCTGCGAGGGAGCGAGGAGGTTCGATGACTCTGAGCCGGGCGCTCGTCACGTCTCCATCGGGCCATTGATCATTCCATGTGCCGAGGTCTCCATCAGCGTCGTCGGAGCAGGACTCGCCATGACGACCGACGAGGAGAGAAGGAAGCATATATCAAATAATCAAAGCACGACTTATTCACGTTTAAAAAATAATTTTTAAAATATTTATCTTATTTAAATTTTAAATTATGATAATTTTTTATTCTTTTGAATATTTTATCACTGTAATATAATGTGTTAGACAACTAATTCTTTTATATATCCACTTGAAATTTATGATTGTTGGGCAAAGATTTAAATTTCTTTCTAATCCTCTGGCTTTAATCGAAAATCTCCAGGATTTTATTTAGAACTATTGATTTTGATAAGTTGGAAAAGGTGAAGATTGTTTGCATATGTTTAGCAATTTGTTCATTACCTTGCATTGTAATATATGTTTGAAGGATCGATGCAAATGATGAAATGAATGATCCTTGTGGTATTCAATTCGCCTCACATATTCAAAGCATACATCTGTTATATAAGTTTTAGGTAATATTTTCAGCTAACTTTTCTTAATCTTTCAAAATAATGTCCAAAAAAATATCACCATTTTATTCTGGGATGAATATCACCATATAAATTAAATTCTCTGATAAAAATGTTAAAATCTTAATTTATATCTCAGTTTTTTATTTGATGTATAAATTAATTTTATTATTTTGAAAGTACTTTTAAGTTCTTGAGGAGCACTTCCTACACTAGCTTTTACCAATGAACTACCGGCATCTTCAATGTTAGAATTATATGAAAATTTATTTTAGTCTCTAATATGCCAACTCAATGCTACACAAAAATATAAAAATCTACCGCTCTCTCCACAATTAAAAAAATTATAATTTTTTTATGGATCCTATATGAAACGAAATTACGACGAAAAAATGATAACTCTGATTCATATTACGACGGAAAAATGACAACTCTCATATAATAAAGTAAAGAGAAGTAGAGAGAGAAGAGAGGTAGAGAGAAAGAAAGAAGATGTAACCAAATAACTTTCTTTATTGATTGATCCAACTTGTCTATGAGATACACAATTTATAGGGACCTTAAAATACTTAGTCAAATAAAAAATTAATAACAAAACTGTTAATTAACAAATTTATAAAGAATATATTAATTAACATATTAATAAGAAAATATCTAATAAATATTAACGGAATAAATAGAATTTGGGTCATCAAACTCTAACAATCTCCACCTTGACGCGAATTCCATAGATCTTCAAAAGAACATTCTCCACCTCTTCCACAAAACCCCCACAGGTAAATCTCAGCATCTAGCACCAACCAAGTCCAAGCAATGTTTAAACTTTTCTATAAGGAGTGTCTTAGTCATCATATCAGCAGGATTATCATGAGTACTGACTTTCCTAACAATAATATCACCACGAGCAATAACATCGCGTATAAAATGATACCTCACATCAATGTGTTTTGTCCTCTCATGAAACATCTGATCCTTCGTGAGGGAAATGACACTCTGACTATCACAAAAGACTGTAGTAATCTACAAGTCTTCGCTAAGCTCACTGAAGAGTCCTTTCAACCAAATAGCTTTCTTACAAGCTTCCGTAACAGCCATATACTTAGCCTCCGTAGTGGACAATGCAACTGTATTCTGCAAAGTAGCTTTCCAACTGATAGCACAACCACCAACAGTGAACACGTACCCCGTAAGTGATCTTCTTTTATCAAGGTCACCTGCAAAGTCAGAGTCAACATATCTAATAACTGCATCTCTATTACTCCCAAAATGTAAACAAATATCAGAAGTCCCTCGTAAGTATCTGAAAATCCACTGGACAGCCTTCCAATGCTCTTTACCAGGATTTGTCATGTATCTACTAACTGTACTCACTACATATGATAAATCTGGGCGTGTACAAACAATAGCATACATGAGAGATTCCACTGCACTAGAATATGGAACCCGTGATATATAATCAACCTCATCATCTGACTGCGGACATAAATCAGCTGAAAGTCTAAAGTGCGCAGCTAACGGAGTACTAACAGACTTGGCAGAATGCATGTTAAACCGATGAAGTACTTTCTCAATATACCCTTTTTGACTTAGGTATAAATTTACCTGCCTTTCTGTCTCTCAGAATCTCCATCCCAAGTATTTTCTTTGCAGCTCCCAAATCTTTCATCTCAAATTCTTTACTTAGTTGGGCTTTGACCTTTCTTATCTCTTCCTTATTATTGGCCGCAATCAACATATCATCAACATATAACAGCAGATAAATAAATGATTCATCATCAATTTTCTTAAAGTATGCACAACTGTCATAGCTGCTTCTTCTGAAATCATGAGTGATCATAAATGAATCAAACCTTTTATACCATTGCCTAGGTGACTGCTTCAAACTATAAAGGGACTTTTTCAGCAAGCATACATAATCCTCTTTTCCTGAGACTTCAAAACCTTCTGGTTGTTGCATATAGATTTCTTCCTCAAGTACCCCATGTAAGAATGTTGTCTTCACATCCAGCTGCTGCAACTCTAAGTCATGCATGACCACAATACCAAGGAAAGCTTGAATCATACTATGCTTTACAACTGGGGAAAATACATCAATGAAGTCTACTCCTGGAATCTGACTGAAACCTTAAGCAACTAGTCTGGCTTTGTACCTGGCTTCTTCAACTTCCGGTATTCCCTCCTTTCTTTTAAATATCCACTTGCAGCGAACAACTTTCTTACCCTTAGGTAATTTCACCAAGTCCCATGTGTCGTTCTTACCAAGTGACTTCATCTCCTCCTGCATAGCAATTATCCACTTACCAGAATTATTACAGCTAATTGATTCTGAATACGTCTCAGGTTCTTCACCGGAATCAATCTCCTCAGTCACGTTTAAAGCATAAGCGACCAAATCAGCCTCTGCATATCTCTGAGAGCGTCTAATTTCTCTCCGAGACCTATCTTTTGCAATGGAATATTGTGACGGTGCTTGTGATGAGCTCGTTCCATCCACAACATCTAGAATAGGCTCTAGAGTAGTCTCTATAGATATTGGCTTAATCTTAATCTCCACCTGTGTGCTTGTCTTCTGCTTATCTTCCTCAGATAGAGTTTTAGATGGAGACCCCTGAAGCATGCTAGTCTCGTCAAAAATAACATCTCTACTGATGATGACTTTCCCGGTCTCTGGACACCAAAGTTTGTATCCCTTCACTCCTTGTCTAAAGCCTATAAATATGCACTTCACCAAACGAGGCTCCAACTTTCCATTATCAACATGAGCATACGCAGGACATCCAAAAATTCTCAAATTAGAATAACTAGCAGGAGTACCAGACCATACCTCTTGTGCAGTTTTCCTTTCAATATCAATTGATGGAGAGCGATTTACAAGATAACAGGCATACGCAGCGGCTTCTGCCCAGAAAAACTTCGGTAGCCCAGCATTAAGAAGCATACAACGCACATTCTCCATTAAAGTCCTATTCATCCTCTCTGCTACACCATTTTGTTGAGGAGTATACCGAACTGTATGATGTCTCACAATACCTTCATTTCTGCATAAGACATTAAACTCACGAGAACAAAACTCCAATCCGTTATCAATTCGAAGATGCTTTAATTTCCTCCCTGTCTGCTTCTCAATCATGACCTTCCACTCCTTAAAGGTAGTAAAAACATTACTTTTATGTCTTAAAAAGAATGCTCAAACTTTTCTTGAGAAATCATCAATAATAGTTAATATATAGAGAGCACCACCTTTAGATGGTACTTTAGAAGGCCCCCACAAATCAGAATGAATGTAGTCTAATATACCCTTTGTGTTATGAATGCCAATTGAGAACTTGACTCTTTTCTGTTTGCCAAAAACACAGTGCTCGCAGAACTTTAGGATTGTAATACTTTGACCATCAAGAAGTCCTCTCTTGCTCAATTCAACCATGTCATTCTCACTCATATGACCCAAACGCATATGCCAAAGTCTTGTAACATCAGAATCAGACATAGATGACCTTGCGATGGCAATATCACCTATTACTGTGGATCCCTGCAGAACATATAAACCGGCGGTTCTTCTTTGTCCCTTCATCACAACAAGAGACTCTTTACTGATCTTCACAGCTCCACCTTCACCAGTGTACTTGTACCCTTTAGAATCAAGAATACTCAAAGAGATCAGATTTCTCTTCAAATCAGGGGCGTGCCTCACATCACCAAGTGTCCGAATGACACCATCAAACATTGTAATTCTGACCGTACCAATACCAGCAATTCTGCAGGATGCATTATTGCTCATCAAAACGACACCACTCGAAACCGTTTCATATGTTGAAAACCAATGCCGATTGAGACACATATGAAATGTACAGCCAGAATCAAGAATCCATTCCTCACTCTGCTTCAAATCAGCATCAGAGGCAAAAAGAAGTTCACCATTACTGTGATTTTCGGCAACATCAACCTCACCAGACTTCTCTGTCATGCACAACTGCTCCAATTTTAGCCATAGTGCAGCAGCGGATTTTTCCTTCATACTTGCCGTTGTCATTAATCCCGGTTGACATCCAACCTAGCTCTGATACCACTTGAAACGAAATTACGATGGAAAAACGACAACTCTCATATAATAAAGTAAAGAGAAGTAGAGAGAGAAGAAAGGTAAAGAGAAAGAAAGAAGATGTAACCAAATAACTTTCTTCATTGATTGATCCAACTTGTTTATGAGATACACAATTTATAAGGACCTTAGAATACTTAGTCAAATAAAAATTAATAACGAAACTATTAATTAACAGATTTATAAAGAATCTGTTAATTAACATATTAATAAGAAAATATCTAATAAATATTAACGGATTAAACAGAATTTGGGTCACCAAACTCTAACACTATATTATCAACTTTTGTATATCATTAATTACTAGTCTCACTCATATTGTTAATTTTGAGATAAAGGAATAAATTTGAATTTTTACTAATGCTCTTAGGGCACCTGCAACGGTACGTTAATCGAACATTATAACGCTCGATTAATGTACCGTCCGTGTTAAAACCGTTGCGACGAGCGCATTAACGTGCTGACACGATGAACGCGTTCAGATGTTTGAACGCGTTCATCGCGTATGACATGGCACCTGATCGGTCTGGTTGACCGATCAGGAACTTCCATGATCGATCAACCAGATCGATCAGGCAGCTCCTGACCGAGCAGACTCCTGCCTGACCGCTCCTGCCTGATCGGTCAGGTAGGAGCCTGATCGGTCTGCCTGACCGATCAGGCAGGCAGCCTACATGCATGCTTGAAAATAAAAAAAAATATTTAATTTCAATTTCAATTAATTTCAATTTCAATTAATAATAAATATATTTAAAATTATTATTATTATTTATTTTAAATAATAATTATTTAAATTGATAAATATAGTTGAAAATAAAAAATATGTATGTATGAGATTGAATATGTGAGAGAATGTATATGTGAGAGAATATGTATGTGGTATGTGGACCCCACAAATAATAGGGGTTGAATGTTAAACGAATGTGAGAGAATGAAGATGTTAATGTTAATGTGTATGTGGCATGTGGGTCCCATACTTTTTGATGAGGTGGTAGGTGTTATAACGTTAAAAGTGTTAAACGGTTGCGGATACCCTTAGGGCATCTTCAACCCAGGTCCGGACCTTTAATAGAATTTATGAGGCAAGTGCCTCGAGCCCACATATTTAAGGGGCACCAAATTATTTTTTTTAAAAAAATTATACTATGTGTCACTTGTAAACAAATGCATATAAAATTTTAAAATTTTTGTTCTCCTATTTTATACAATAATTTCAAATTGAGAAATGATAGGGAACGTGAATGAGGGAACGTGAACGGCGCGTGAACGACGTGGCACGCCACGTCGTTCACGCCGCGTGGGCTCTAAGCCGTGACTGAGGCGACCGATGCGAAGACGCGAAAATATTTTCCCCCTCAATACATCTCCCCTACGAAAATATTTCCCCCCTCCTTCACCCCGACGGCGAAACAACTTTCCCCAACCCTAAATCCTGAGCGTCTTCTTCTTCCTCCCTCCCTCCTCCGGCCAACCCTAAATCCCGAGCGTCTTCTTCCTCCTGTTGGAAACGGGATGGCTATAGGGGGGGGAGAATATAGCCAGACACTCAAATCGCCCCCTCTTCCAAAACTTTCTTCCTGTGATCATATTAGTAGCAGCGGAAACAAAATACAACAGGAAGAATAAAACAGAGAAAGGAATCACAAACCAAACAAACGCTAAGACGAAGATGTACAAGGTTCGGGGATAACTTGCCCCTACTCCTTGGCGTGCCCGTAAGGTGGGCGATCCCTTGATCGTCGGCAGATCAAGCCCCGGTGAACCCGGATAAGATAGAGCCTCCTTCTCGGTGGAGAAACCTCTCCACAGATCTCACGGATGATATAACTTGAGTACAGGAGATCACACAAGAAGGAACACTCACAAAGCTCTCACAGGAATGCAACAAGATCGCTTAAGCACAAAGCAACAGAGAGCACGAACACAGCCTAGCCAAACTTCCCAAGTTTCTGTCTTGTTCGTTTTTTTCGCTCCTCTGCTTCCAGCTTCGTCACTTAAGCTCTGCTCACCATCACAAGCTTCATCAGCATCCACTGAGCCAGCCTGAACCCACTGACCTCCCTGAGCACTCAGTCCACTGAAGACCTCCTCTCCAACTGAGCCTCCGTCAGTCGCCAGCTGCGTCAGTTGCCCGTTGAAACCTGAGAATGAGAAACAGCCAAACCTGCTCAACGGAAAGCCTCCCATTGACCCTCCTTGAGTGTTTGAATCACCTGCTATCACCTGCACACTCCAACAGAGGCTTAGCAATGCATATCAAAACATATCAGCAGTGTATCAGAGAATCGGCAGAGAAAACAGACTTCTGACAGCATATTTGAATTAAAGTTCTGCGCCTGATCGGTCACCAGACCGATCAGGAAGGACCCTGATCGGTCACCAGACCGATCCAGAAGTCTTCTGCACACTCTTGATTGGTCCCCAGACCAATCAAGCTCCTGCCTGATCGGTCACCAGACCAATCAGGCTCCAGCTTGATCGATCACCAGACCAATCAGGCTGCTTCCAGACCAATCAGGAGTCATCCTGATCGGTGATAGTGAGAACCTTGCGACAAATGATCGTTCACTAGACCGATCTGAGCAGTATCCCTGATCGGTCACCAGACCGATCAGGAGCAGATCAGCAGGGGAACTCAACTCACTGTTCGCTCCCTGATCGGTCACCAGACCGATCAGGAGCTGTGCAGTGAGTGAAACACACACTCCCTGATCGGTCACCAGACCGATCATACATCGCTGGATCGGTCACCAGACCGATCCACGAAGGAGCAGCGTGCCAACTCCCTGATCGGTCACCAGACCGATCCAGGGACGCAGACCTAGCCTTCCAAGCTAGGATTTCATTCACCTTAGCCCTCCAAGCTAAGGATTTTTTAATCTAACTCTCCAAGTTGGGAATTTGCACCTAACCCTCCAAGTTAGGACTTTTCACCTAGCCCTCCAAGCTAGGACTTTTCACCTAGCCCTCCAAGCTAGGACTTTTCACCCAACCCCTCCGAGTTAGACCTTCATCCAACCTAGCCCTCCAAGCTAGGCACCTGACCCTCCAAGCCAGGACTTTTTCACCTAACTCTCCAAGATGGGACTTTTCACCTAACCCTCCAAGTTAAGACTTTTCACCTAGCCCTCCAAGCTAGGACTTTTCACCTAGCCCTCCAAGCTAGGACTTTTCACCCACCTCTTCCGAATTAGGACTTTTCAACACCTGGCTTCACTCACCAGGACCCGGCTTCACTCACCGGGATTTCCAACACCTGGCTTCACTCACCAGGACCCGGCTTCACTCACCGGGATTTCCAATCACCTGGCTTCACTCACCAGGACCCGGCTTCACTCACCGGGCTTCACTCACCAGGGTTTCATGCCCAGTCCCCGACCAGGACTTTAACCCAAATTCGCTCAACCAAACTTAAATCATTGTCAAACACCAAAACAACTACCGGGCCAGACTACATCAACAATCTCCCCCTTTTTGTTGTTTGACAACCCGATTTAAGTTTAGGTATCAATCAATTGAAGTCCGTTCAATTCTCATAAGGGAATCATGATCCTCCCCCTATAATAACCATAAACTTAATTAGTCATTTTCTCCCCCTTTGTCAAACATCGAAAAGGGTATGGTTATTAATTTTGAACACAACTCCCCCTCAATCAAGGGTCTCCCAAAAAAAAAAAATAATCAAAGGATAATTTCTGAATTGCATATGATAGGCATATACCATAAATGTATCATGGCAACAATATATATGCATCATACGACAATAAGTGTGAACTTGCATATGAAAACATATACAGAAATATATCAAGGTCAAACATGTATATGTTTCATATGACAAGTAAGTCAAAAGATGATTTTGGAATTGCGTATGAGAGGCATATACCATAAATGTATCATGGCAACAATGTATATGCATCATATGACAATAATTATCGCAGTTCCATCAGACTGATGATCGATACAGAAAAATTTCTGATGTATCTATGAACAATCAGTTTTCAGAAAAATTTCTGTAATTCGGATTCATTCAAAATGAGACTGCATTAACATTCGAAATTTCATGTGAAGACATATACAGAAGTATATCATGGTCAAATACGTATATGCTTCACATGACAAGTAAGGAATGCATCTGTATCTGACATATAGTCCTGATTGGTCTCCGTGATTAACCAGGTTTGTTGATTACGTGATACAGAAGGATATTTGATTACTCTGGGGAGCGATCAGATTTCAAAAAAATTTCGGAAACTCTGATACGTTCCTGATCAGACTGCATTAACAATTTGCATTCCACAACAGGGATGTAGACTCTATTGAGATTCGTTATTTCAGAAAAAAATTCTGAAACACGACATTAAGAACAAGAGTCATGACTCAATAAACCTTTTCTTATGAATTTGAACATTCCAACATAGGTTTGTATCAAATCAGTATTAGGTTTGTTTCACTTGAACAATTTTGTGCTCCCTTAGTACCAGGTTTGTACCAATGGGTGATCAAATATGTTTCAATTGTGAACGGATTATATCAGATTTGTGTGTGGTAGTATGGTCAGGTAATCTGATACAATTCGATGTAAAGTGATTGGTCTGGAAAGTTTTTGGATCAAATTGGAACGATCTGGGAGTTCCTTGATCAGAGTTGATCTGATCGGTCATAGGACCGATCAGGGTGATCCCTGATCGGTCGCCAGACCGATCAGGGTGAGTCCTGATCGGTCGATGGACCGATCAGGTCTGATACAGACGACAGTTCAGAAACTCTGAAACACTTCTAAACTCTAATTCAATCAGTTTTAACTCCTAACAATGTTCCATTAAACAACATTCATGTTTCTTTACCCAAAGGAAACAACATGATTTGCATCTCTTTAACTATCATGTATATTATCAAATCATGCAACATCTCCAATATATCTTGAGAGTAAAACTTATAAATACAAAGTTCAAAGCATGATTCTAGAAAACATGATAAGTTTAAAGTGATCAACAAATAATTAAATTTCAGAACATGCCTATATAACATTAGTATCAAGGTATGATTAGATTTCATGATACAAACAAAAGTATGATATGTTGGTGCAGGAAGCACCATATCGAACCTGGTTTTGATATTGGCAAAGGATTCAAAGTTAAGTTTATTTGTGATCTAACGTTGTTCACTGAGTGTGCAGAAAAAGCCCTAGCGAAGGACTGCTAGGCACCTGGCGAAGGACTGCCAGTATCCAAGCCCTAGCGAAGGACTGCTAGGCACCTAGCGAAGGACTGCCAGTATCAAAGCCCTAGCGAAGGACTGCTAGGCAACTGGCGAAGGACTGCCAGTATCCAAGACCTACCGAAGGACTGCTAGGCACCTGGCGAAGGACTGCCAGTATCCAAGCCCTAGCGAAGGACTGCTAGGCACCTGGCGAAGGACTGCCAGTATCCAAGCCCTAGCGAAGGACTGCTAGGCAACTGGCGAAGGACTGCCAGCATCCAAAAGCCCTAGCGAAGGACTGCTAGGCACTTGGCGAAGGAATGCCAAGATACAAAGACCTAGCGAAGGACTGCTAGGCGCCAGGTGAAGGACAGCTTGGGACTAAAGCCCTAGCGAAGGAATGCTAGGCACCGGGCGAAGGACAGCTCGACATCCAAGCCCTGACAAAGGACCGTCAGGCAAAAGTCCAACCAAAGGAGCGGTTGGCATCAGGTACATTCTCCCGAGAGGAGTAGGTGAGGACGCGTTCCCCGTCGAGGGAACAGTAGGCGTCGGTTCGACCTAGGGCTCCATTTTGGAGACCAAAGTCAGAACCAAGACAGCTAAGGTTGTATAAAATAAATAATTAATTGTGTTATTGTGTTTTGGACTAACCCTGGATGCAGGACCGAAGGAACGTGTATCTGCAACTCAGAGAGCCTCAAAGGAGTGAGGCAGTAGCTGAGTAAGGCGCCCTGAGTGTCCAGGGCGCCCTCAAGGTGAACCAAAACCAAGCGAAGCAAAAAGGGCTTCAGCTGCTTACTGGGCAAGGCGCCCTCAGCAACGAAGGCGCCCTCGTCAGTGAAGGCGCCCTCAGCAGCCAAGGCGCCTCCAGCCCAAGACTGCGAAGCTCCAGCCTTATCCACAGCCGAGATCTCTGCGCGGAAGAAGTCAGCCAAGGCGCCCTCTATGACCAAGGCGCCCCCGTGGTCAAACTTAATCCTGTTCGAGCGGGATAGAAGTTGACCGAGCAATCTGCGGATCGCCTGACACGTGGCAGGGCACCCCCGACGTCCAGGGCGCCCTAGGTGCTATAAATAGCACCCCTCGACCCCAAGCTTCAAATCAACTTCATACCAAAGCTTCCATACTCTTCTATGCTCACGCCTTGTTCCAGAAACTGCCCAACTCGAGCGACGACGTCTTGCTGCTCCGGAAAGTCAACCTACAACCGGACGTCGGTAACAGAAGAAATTTCGTTTAAAAAGTTTATAGTGCTATACTTGTAAATCTCTTTCTGTAAACTGATTTTGCGTTCATATAGAATTGCCCAAAGTAAACGATCAACGATCGTGGGCCTTGGAGTAGGAGTCGACCTAGGCTCCGAACCAAGTAAAAATTACTGTGTTCGCGTGTGCTATTTATTTCCGCTGTGCAAATTACTCTCTCCATAAATTCGAAAAGTTTTGTCGATATTCACCCCCCTCTATCGACTCTATCGATCCAACATAATAACCCTTTCAAAAACATGCTTGTATCAAACTTCCAAAGTTTTCATACAACCATTTGAACATAAAATTCATAATCATGAATAGCATGGAAAAACAGGGTTGCATCAATTTTCATGAATGATCACATCTCCAAAATAATAAGAAAAGCTTAAGCCTAGGCCTTAAACTCATGTTCTTTGTCTAATCATGTATTGTGAGATTTTCATAGTGATTTTCACAAACCATGTGTTCTTCATGTTGGCATAATACATACAAGAAAATCATGGCATACTTGATCATGGAAGAACTTAAACACTAAAGTAGATTATACCATGACTAAGTATTTTAACACATGAATACCATAAAAATCACTAGCCAAGGGATTATATTGTCATAAGATCTAAAACAATGGAGCTCAAAGCATTTAATTCGAATTTTCTATAACCATCCATGTGAATGACAATTTTGCCTTTGGTCATGGGTTTGGAGCACCAAATATCAACCTCCCATGTTGATAAATGCTCCCCCTCAAATAATGTTTATACAATTCGAAATATGGAAGTTTTAGGTACCCAAATTTTAGGACCTAAGGCATCTATAATGAAGGACTTTGGCACCCATGCCTTAGTCATTTTCTTTCTAGCCTTTTGAACCCTAGAATTATTTGATGATCTAAATTGGGTTCTTGACATTAATGATACAAAGGTTGGTTCCTTAGGTCGGTAACCTATACCGGCCTTATTGTAAATCGCCCTTTGGGAATTGAGTATCATGTCTAAGGTTTTGGAGTTAGATGAGAATTTCTCAAGAACATTCTTGAGATTTTCAACTTTGCTCTTTAAGTCCTCATTGTCATTCTCAAGGGTCTTAACATGCAAGTCATTAATATCCTCAACCTTAGAGGATTTTAATTCTTTTACTTCCAACTTCAATGACTTAACCTTATTCTTAGATTTCTTTAACAATTTGGTTAAACATGCGATAGCTCTATAGCACTTATCCAACTCGGGAGAGATTACCTCTTCATCATCCGAAGATGATGAAGGCACGGTTGAGGAGCTTGATTCGTTATCACTTTCTTCTCTCGAGTCCTCTAGTGCCATGAATGCCATGTGACAGTGAGTGTTCTTCTCCTCCTTCTTCTTCTTGTTGTCACCTGCCACTAAAGCAATCCCTTTCTCTTTGGGACTTTGGCTAGAGATCTCATGTAATTCTATCTCACAAAAGAAATCCTCTAACTTAACAAAAGATAACTCCTTGGAAACCTTGTAAGCATCCACCATGGATGACCACAAGGCATTCCTAGGAAATGATTTAAGGACATACCTCACTAGGTCTCGATTTTCTACCTCTTCACCAATGGAGTGGAGACTATTCAATACTTCTTTGAATCGACAATGAAGCATACTTACAATTTCATTTTCTCCATTGTCAGGTTCTGGAGTTGGCTGTGAAGGAGATCCTTCTTGGCAGTCCGGGTGTCTTGAGTTCCTTCATGGAGCTCAAGAAGTTTATTCCATAGATCTTTGGCAGAGGTGAAGGGGCCAACCTTGATTAGCTGTTCTTTGGTCATCCCACATTGCAAGGTCACAACAGCTTTGGCATTTGCTTCCCCCTTCCGGATTTGCTCAGGAGACCACTTGGAAAACTCAAGCTCCTTTCTTTCATTATCCTTTGGAAGGGAAAACCCCTCCTTGACAGTGAACCATAAGTTTATGTTTGTCTTCAAGTAAAACTCCATTCTTGACTTCCAATATGAAAAATCAGTGCCGTCGAAGAATAGAAGTCGGTTTGTGCTCATTCCTTCTCTTCCAGCCATCTTGCTGTAAGCTCTCGGATGTTAAGCCGTGAACAGAGCCCCAAGCTCTGATACCACTTGTTGGAAACAGGATGGCTATAGAGGGGGGGGAGAATATAGCCAGACACTCAAATCGCCCCCTCTTCCAAAACTTTCTTCCTGTGATCAGATTAGTAGCAGCGGAAACAAAATACAACAGGAAGAATAAAACAGAGAAAGGAATCACAAACCAAACAAACGCTAAGACGAAGATGTACAAGGTTCGGGGATAACTTGCCCCTACTCCTTGGCGTGCCCGTAAGGTGGGCGATCCCTTGATCGTCGGCAGATCAAGCCCCGGTGAACCCGGATAAGATAGAGCCTCCTTCTCGGTGGAGAAACCTCTCCACAGATCTCACGGATGATATAACTTGAGTACAGGAGATCACACAAGAAGGAACACTCACAAAGCTCTCACAGGAATGCAACAAGATCACTTAAGCACAAAGCAACAGAGAGCACGAACACAGCCCAGCCAAACTTCCCAAGTTTCTGTCTTGTTCGTTTTTTTCGCTCCTCTGCTTCCAGCTTCGTCACTTAAGCTCTGCTCACCATCACAAGCTTCATCAGCATCCACTGAGCCAGCCTGAACCCACTGACCTCCCTGAGCACTCAGTCCACTGAAGACCTCCTCTCCAGCTGAGCCTCCGTCAGTCGCCAGCTGCGTCAGTTGCCCGTTGAAACCTGAGAATGAGAAACAGCCAAACCTGCTCAACGGAAAGCCTCCCATTAACCCTCCTTGAGTGTTTGAATCACCTGCTATCACCTGCACACTCCAACAGAGGCTTAGCAATGCATATCAAAACATATCAGCAGTGTATCAGAGAATCGGCAGAGAAAACAGACTTCTGACAGCATATTTGAATTAAAGTTCTGCGCCTGATCGGTCACCAGACCGATCAGGAAGGACCGTGATCGGTCACCAGACCGATCCAGAAGTCTTCTGCACACTCCTGATTGGTCCCCAGACCAATCAGGCTCCTGCCTGATCGGTCACCAGACCAATCAGGCTCTAGCTTGATCGGTCACCAGACCAATCAGGCTGCTTCCAGACCAATCAGGAGTCATCCTGATCGGTGATAGTGAGAACCTTGCGACAAATGATCGTTCACTAGACCGATCTGAGCAGTATCCCTGATCGGTCACCAGACCGATCAGGAGCAGATCAGCAGGGGAACTCAACTCATTGTTCGCTCCCTGATCGGTCACCAGACCGATCAAGAGCTGTGCAGTGAGTGAAACACACACTCCCTGATCGGTCACCAGACCGATCAGACATCGCTGGATCGGTCACCAGACCGATCCACGAAGGAGCAGCGTGCCAACTCCCTGATCGGTCACCAGACCGATCCAGGGACGCAGACCTAGCCTTCAAAGCTAGGATTTCATTCACCTTAGCCCTCCAAGCTAAGGATTTTTTAATCTAACTCTCCAAGTTGGGAATTTGCACCTAACCCTCCAAGTTAGGACTTTTCACCTAGCCCTCCAAGCTAGGACTTTTCACCTAGCCCTCCAAGCTAGGACTTTTCACCCAACCCCTCTGAGTTAGACCTTCATCCAACCTAGCCCTCCAAGCTAGGCACCTGACCCTCCAAGCCAGGACTTTTTCACCTAACTCTCCAAGATGGGACTTTTCACCTAACCCTCCAAGTTAGGACTTTTCACCTAGCCCTCCAAGCTAGGACTTTTCACCTAGCCCTCCAAGCTAGGACTTTTCACCCACCTCTTCCGAATTAGGACTTTTCAACACCTGGCTTCACTCACCAGGACCCGGCTTCACTCACCGGGATTTCCAACACCTAGCTTCACTCACCATGACCCGGCTTCACTCACCAGGATTTCCAACACCTGTCTTCACTCACCAGGACCCGGCTTCACTCACCGGGATTTCAACCTAGCTTCACAAGCTAGGACCTGGCTTCACTCACCAGGGTTTCATGCCCAGTCCCCGACCAGGACTTTAACCCAAATTCGCTCAACCAAACTTAAATCATTGTCAAACACCAAAACAACAACCGGGCCAGACTGCATCAACACCTCCCTCCCTCCTCCGGCCCGACATCTTCTTCCTCCCTCCCTCCCTCGAAGTGCGGCTCCCGAAATCTGTCTCACTCACGCGACTTGCTGCGAGGGTGTGGTTTCGTCGGAGTCACGTCCGCCTTGGAGAAACAGCCCCGACACCCTAGCTCACGCGACTTGCTGCGAGGCCGCGTCGAAGATCCTCTGCTTCCTCCCTTCCTCACCCGACGCCCTAGCTTTCTTCTTGCGGCGAGGCTGCGAAGGTTTCTTCTTGCGAGGGCGCCGCACGACGCCTTGGAGACCCAGATCTCGTCGACGCCTCACCGGAGCTCCCGAAGGTTCGTCTCATCGACAAACGGCTGATCTCGTCACTCGTCAACCCGTCAACGCACTGCCCGGTGATTGTGCCTCAAACCCTAACTTTGTTGTTGCTCATATGAAGCCCTAATTTCTTTCAGTCTTTACCCACCCAGAGCTTCCTCTCGTCTGTAATCCGAGCTTGGAGGGGTTGAACCAATTCCCTCTACCTACTTTGCAATTATCAAGAGTTACCCGTTTGTCATTCCTCAGGTTTAATCTACTTGCAATTATCAAGAGTTGCTCTGTTTGTCATTCCTCAGGTTTAATCTACTAATTCTGTTTTTGACACCTGTTCCCATATCGTGCAAGTGTATATTAGATTCCAAAGTGAGTAACCAAAGCAATTGACAAGATGAGAAGAATCATGACGACTTGGAATAGACTTTGATAATTTCAACTAGCTGCAAACTTTTGTGTACTATCAGAATACATTATTTCTAATGATAATTATCAAAATACATTATTTCTAATTTCAAATGATTCCAAATTCTCTATCGGCTTAAATGCATTTTTGTGTAATGTTTATTGATTCCAAATTATCATATTGTGTACTGTTTATTGATTCAAAATTTGGAGATCAATTTAAACTATTGTAAACTTAAACAAAATTAAACTATGTTGCTTAATGTAAACTGCTTATTCATACATGTGGTGTAAACTGTTTATTGTAAACTGCTTATGGGGTATTATTTTCTTTGCAAGGGTAGGTTAAAAATGCCCACCAATCTACCGAAATGTAGATGTGGACTAATGGCGAAAATCATCACCTCATGGACTAATGACAACCCAGGCAGGAGATTTGCCATATGTCCGCTATATGAGGTAGGGTAGGATAAACATAATTTGTTTTTTCTTTCATGCAAAACTTTGAACAACAAATCTTATAACTAATTTGTAATCGCAGAGTGGAGGGTGTGATTTCTGGGCTTGGGTTGATGAGGAGATGTGTAGTAGATCGACACAAGTAATACCAGGATTGATAAGAAAAATAAACAAGTTAGAGGCTGATATTAGAAGTGCAGAGAATACTATGAAGGAGTTGAAGAGTGACAATTGCAAGCTACTCCTTGAATTGAATACTACAAAGAGAAGTGTTACAGAAATACTTGTGGTAGTGATTAGTTGGATTATATGGGTTGTCATACGTGCATCTTTCTCCTCAAATGAAGATAACTGAGCTCCCTACCTCTTATGAAGATAATTGCCTGTTGCAAATGAGATTGTCTAACCTATTGCACCTTAACTGTATTTTGAATTGTACTTTGAGATTGCTTGAAATATGCACTTTGTTGTAAATGTTTAGTGGATGTTCCCTATCTAAAATATGCACTTTGAAATGTAATATTTTCTCTGAGATTTGTGTTTTGAATTATCTTAGACATGTACACTTAGTACCAGGTTATAACATTATGGCGATTCATTGGGATCGAGCTGCACGTCAATCTTTCTTTAATTCAGCATTTACAGGTGGAGCTATGCATTGGATAACCAAAGCACAAATGATTTTGTTTATCTTTTTTTTTGTTGAAAGTGATTAGGAAAAGTGATGGTTTGTATTATAGTAAGATTGCAGCAGTGCTCCCTGATATAAACTAAGAATAAAACAAGGTGCCCTTTTTTCACCCATTCTATTGCCAAAGATAGTAACCCATATTGTTAACGGATTTTGTTCTCATTGTCTTCCATGTAGTGTCTCCTTAGTCTATTGTTTTCCATATATTTTCGTTCACCGGGTTGTATCTTTTTGGTCCATTTCTTGTAGTTTTCCAAGCGGAGGCGAAGATGGTTATGTGAGACTCCATCATTTCGACTCAGATTACCAACACGACATCCCCTTCATACTTTATGTTGTAACTTGTAAATGTATCAACAGGGTTGCATAAACCCATGCCCCTTACCTTGCTATCTAGGTGTTACTGAGGTTGTTTCGAGTGTGATTCCTTGTCTTACGCAAACAATCTGGGAAGGGTTATTGTTCACTCTGCGACTGGCTTTCAAGCAATATGTGATGTATCTTGGAGAGAGTAGCTCTTTTTTTTGGTTATTGATATGTTATATTCTCGATTGATAACTAAACGTTTTGATGTCGTGTTTTCACAATTTAATCCACCATGCAACAAGCATGTATCCGATCTTGGTTCTAAATTATGGTTCGACAATCTACATTTCATCACTTTTGATACTTCAAGCCCAATGTTAAGACGAGATTTCATCCAGAAATTTTTCATGGAGTTGTAAATTTTGACAAAGTCCCATGTCGCAGATGGCACAATTCTTTCTTGTTTGAAAGTTGAATGTGAGGTATCAAAATCTACTCGTCTTTATTTTAAATGAGGTGTGCATTGGCAGCAGTTTCCATGACCGTCTTCTTACAATCGATGCGTTATAAATGTTCACTTCAAGTATTAATATAGTACTGAAATAGATAGTAGTTATCTTATATTGTCATCAGAGGTACAAGATTCTGACAACTCTTGTAGAGATTTCATACATTTGAAAATCGAGATACATTCATGGAGATACATTCATGGAGATTCTGACTACTAGGATCTCACCTTTGATCATAAGCTATGTTATCCGAAATCGAGATACATTCATGGAGCAAAAACTGAGGCGATGAAACAAAGACAATCATTGAGTCCAGAAATAATTCAATACCCTGACGATAAGTTGATGAAACATTCTCCATCCTAATTCGATACAACAAAGACTTCAGTTCTCCATCCTAATTTGATACAACAAAGACAACAAAGACAGCAGTTATCCATCCTAATTCGATACAACAAAGACAGCAGTTGTCTTTGCTAAAAAAACCACAGCAGTTCAATTCCAGTCCATCTCATTTCAGTCAATCTCATATTCGTTAAAAAACACAGCATATGTCGTAGCTGCAAAGGCAGAAAAAGGAAAGCAGTATTATATAGACCTGCAGATAATTTGTTCATGTTATGGATTCAAATCTTGGGAATATATGACACCTCTTGAGCAGAAATGAACCCGTCTTTTTTCCTTGTCAAACGCTTTGAATGCTTCCATCAGCTCCTCCTCAGAATCCTTTATTAATGTGTGTGCTTACCTGCAGATACATAACAAATACAAACTGTTGTATTATCTTGCAGAAGCCAAACAATGGTAAGAAATATGATAAATCCTAGAGAACAGGAGCGAATCAACCCTAGGACCCATGAAACCCATGTCCATTGCAAGTAGTGCAGAACCCATGTTTGTTATTGCATATGGAATAAAAAGAGTTATTTTCCTGTGGCCTTGCTCAATAAGAGCCTGAACACCATCAGAAAAGACACTAAGGCCACTCATGCCAGTACCAACAAGAACACCAGCACAAACCTTGTCAAGCTGCTAAAGAAACTAGCTAGTTAAAAAGGACAACCAATATACTAAGTAATGAAATGAAGAAAGTAACAAAAAATAAGTTACTTTACTGATGACATATATCAAAGCATACATCTTTACTAATCGTGCTAGATCTTCTTGAAAATTAATCACCAAACCTGTTGTCTGATGAGATTAGGAAAAGTGCAAGCATTAACAAATATCAGAGCATACATCTTCTTTGCTGTTTTCAATTATCTAAATATTATTGCATTTTTTTGCTTCAATATTGAGGTTTGCTTGAAATTCCTTACTATATATTAGTTAGCAAGGACACTGCTCTCAGCTAGACAGCTTATGAATTACTGAAAGAAATAGAGTTGACAAGTAGCACCAGAACTTATGTTAATGAATGTTAAGATTAGCTATAAAACACGTGTAAACTATCAGTAGCAAAACAACTTAAAGGGAAAAGTTAGAAGCAAGTTACAGTAACAGAAATGAAAAGGAACACTCATAGAAATGAAAAGGAAGACTGGACAGTCATCCTTATTGTAAAAGAAATGATACAACCACAACAGTTATTGTAATTGTCAACCACAACACTTACATTTTGACTACTCTGACTACTCGGGTAAGTGATCGTATTTGTATGTCCGAAATTTGATAATTCTTCTTGCTCTTTACCACTACCTCTCATAACCTGTTGACAAAGATTTTACGTTCAATATTAACAAACTACAAAAAATAAAATCAATTATAACCAAAATATAAAAACAAGATATAATCACATACAACCTTAGCTTGGTTTCTATTCTTTGCCGCCACCTTTTTCACAATTTGCTCAAGTTTGGATTGCTTTCTTTTAGTTGGTGGACGTCCACGAGATCTTACCTTAAGTGGAGAGTGAATCTTCTTGATCTCACTGTTTGATTCCCCATGTATCGTGTTGCTATCATGATCACCATCTACCGAATCGATAATGTTAATATCCAAAAGTCTTTGTTTTGCTTCATTCAAAATCCCCATTAAAACACAAAACCTCTCATGATTTCTAGACCCAAGCTGATGCACTTCTTGTAACAAGGGTTAAAGATTATTATATCTTTGTCTTTCTTCCTCATGATAACAAAAATCATCATAAATATTGGTGACGCCTTGATACCGACGTTTAATGTCTTTGCGCCATCGTTCCAAAATATACTTTTCAAGAACTCTAGTGACATTTCTTTTGAAAAGAACAGAAACCAAATGTCTACACAAAATGCCTCGAAACTCAAAGAGACGACACAAACACTTCATCTCACAGTCTACCTCATTATATAGTACTAAAAATGGCACATCTGTTGGAGTTGCTCCCTCTTTTCCCAATACAGTTTCCACCACTTCATATAAGATAGTTGACCCTTCTTGCTTTACAAACGAAGTGTTACAAAACATCAAACCCCTGATTTCATCCTGAAATAACTTGAATATCTTATTAGTATAGACACTTTGAAATTGCTTTTCAATGGGATGACCACTAATGACTAGAATAATTGAATTGAAAGATGCAAAATCAGAATTATTTTCCTTTTCAATCTTACTTTTCAAAGCACTGTCATATTGTTCAACAAACTGTTTCAATGTTGTTTTTGAATGAACATAATCATCAAAAAAGACATTCATACTCTCACTTCTTTGACTTGTAGACATCCCTGCCCAAAATTTATCTTTCACATACACAGACATCCACTTATGACGACAATCCCATAAAGAACTCAACCATTCATTATTCTCCAAATTAAAATCTTCAATCAATTTTTTCCAATTGCTATCACATTCTTCAGAAGATAAAGAATTATAAACAATATTCTTCAAATTTTTCTTTATCAATTTATAGTTGGCATGACTACCAAACTTAGCTGGAATGTTTTTCATAATATGCCAAAGACATAAGCGATGATGAGAGTCTGGAAATACCTCAAGAATTGCAATTTCCATAGCTTTGCACTGATCCGTAATAATACCTCGTGGAGCTCGTCCTCTCATGCATGCCAACCATGATTTGAATAACCAAATGAATGTTTTCGAATCTTCTCTGGATATCAAGCCACAACCAAGTAATACTGATTCACCATGATGATTTACTCCAACAAATGGAGCAAACGACATATCATAACTATTGGTCAAATATGTAGTATCAAATGTAATGCCATCAGAAAAATACTCATATGAAGCCCTACATCTTGCATCAGCCCAAAATATATTTCTTATACGACAATCTTCATCTACATCAATGGTATAAAAGAAATTCGAATTTCTAGTTTGCATACGACAAAAGTAATTATTCAATGTTTCTGCATCACCATGCCCAAGTCTTAATCTACGTGCTTCAACCACATAATTTCTGCACTTGCTCTCATCAAACAATAAATTTTCATATCCACCAGCTTTAACAACAAATGATTGAAAACTTTTACTCAAAGTAATTCCAGCTTGATCATTCAACTCTAATTTCTTCTTAGTTTGGGAATCTAACACTTTATTGCATCTAAAATATCTTGACTTCCTTGGACTTAACTCATGATTTTGTTCAAGGTGAATACTAGTAATGAGAAATAACCCATCATTCTGAACTGTAATATTTATCCGTGCATTGCACTTCGTTTTGCTACAAGGTCTAGGATAAAAGGAATTTTTACCTTTAGGAACATTCTTACCATTTTTAGAACATCCAAATGAAATATACTTTTGTTCATCATTGTCTCCTTTTTTGGAACGCATTTTTAAAATACCAAAACCAAGACCTTGGGCATACATTTTGTAAAAAACACGAGCTTCCTCCTCAGATAAAAATTGCATCCCAACTTGTGGAGCCTCCAGTTGCTGCAAGCTTGATGAATCACCCAACACTTGTAGTTCATCAATATCATTCAGTGGCACACACGATTCAATGATTTCTTCCTCCATGACCGTTTGAACAGTTCTAACAATTAAAAACAGTATCATATAATGGTAATGGAAGCAGTAACAGACTCAATTGGAGGCTTAAAACGAACTGGGACTTACCAAATTTTACTGTTGAAGCGTTGTAGTATCAGACCTGGGTCCAAATTACTACTATCCAAATTACTGCTTCCAAGCTGCAGAATCTGTATAAAGGCGAAAACTTCAGATGTATGGGAGTAGTTGAGCTCAAAGTAATAGATCAGTGACATATGAAGTGTAGAAGACATCAAAAAGAAACTAAGTTTTTCTAGATGCTCGAGTATACAAAACTTAAGGAGAATGGAAGTAACACAATTTTCAAAAATCAAATGTTTTAGAGTATCCAATGAAGTAATAATGCAACTGGTGAATGAAGTGGCAGATGTCTCCACTTGTGCAAATGGAGATACTTCATCATATGCATAATAAAATTGCACAAACTATCAACATAATGACTGATAGATTAAAAGGAGATGTTCTGTAGTAAGACAAACCTTCACAGCCTCGCAGCAAGTTGCGTGAGCTAGGGCGTCGGGTGAGGAAGGGAGGAAGCAGAGGATGAACCGTGGCCTCGCAGCAAGTCGCGTGAGCTAGGGCGTCGGGGCTGTTTCTCCAAAGCGGGCGTGACTCCGACGAAACCGCGCCCTCGCAGCAAGTCGCGTGAGTGAGACATATTTCAGGAGCCGCACGTCGGAGGGAGGGAGGGAGGGAGGAAGAAGATGTCGGGCCGGAGGAGGGAGGGAGGAAGAAGAAGCTCAGGATTTAGGGTTGGCCGGAGGAGGGAGGGAGGAAGAAGAAGACGCTCGGGATTTAGGGTTGGGGAAGAGTTTTCGGCGTCGGGGTGAATGAGGGGGGAAATATTTTCGCAGGGGAGATTGAGGGGGAAAATATCGCAGGGGAGATTGAGGGGGAAAATATTTTCGTGTCGGTCATGTTGGTGCAGGAAGCACCATATCGAACCTTGTTTTGATATTGGCGAATGGTTCAAAGTTAAGTATTATTGGTGATCTAACAATGTTACTCAAGTGTGCAGGAAAAGTCCTAGCGAAGGGCTGTTAGGCACCTGGCGAAGGGCTGCCAGGAAACAAAGTCCTAGAGAAGGGCTGCTAGGCCCCTGGCGAAGGGCTGCTAGGAAACAAAGTCCTAGCGAAGGACTGCTAGGCACCTGGCGAAGGACTGCCAGGATCCAAAGCCCTAGCGAAGGACTGCTAGGCACCTGGCGAAGGACTGTCAGGATCCGAAGACCTGGCGAAGGACTGCTAGGCACCGAGCGAAGGATAGCTTGGTATCCAAGACCTGGCAAAGGACCGCTGACAGAAGTCCAACCGGAGGAGCCGGTTGGCATCAGATAAATTCTCCCGAGAGGAGTAGGTGAGGACGCGTTCCCCGTCGAGGGAACAGTAGGCGTCGGTTCGACCTAGGGCTCCATTTGGGAGGCCCAAAGTCAGAACCAAGACAGCTAAGACTGTATAAAATTAATATATTATTTCTCTGTGTTGTTTTGGACTAACCCTGGATGCAGGACCGAAGGAACGAGTGTCTGCAGCTCAGAGAGCCTCAAGGAGTGAGGCAGCAGCTGACCAGGGCGCCCGGATTGTTCTGGGCGCCCCCAAGGTGAACACAAAACACATGAAGCAAAGGCAGGCTTCGACAGCTCATGGGCGGGGCGCCCCCGTGCTCCCGGGCGCCCCCCATGCTCCCGGGCGCCCCCAGTGCAAGCCAACGAAGCAGAAGCCAGCGAAGCCAAGGGATAAGAGTTGACCCGGTCAACCCGGGCGCCCCCAGTGTCCCGAGCACCCCGTCAAGATCTGATCCCGAGTTTGAAGGGATCAGAGCTGACCGAGTGGAACTCGGATCGGCCGACACGTGGGGGGGCGCCCCCGACATTCAGGGCGCCCCCAGGGGCTATAAATAGGCCCTCGACCCCAAGGCTTTGAACAACAATTCTTTCAACGCTTCTACGCTCTTCTGCTCCCGCGCTCTGCTCCGGAAACCTCCCAACTCGAGATACAAGCGCCGACGACGTCCCTCCGCTCTGAAAATTCAATCTACACCGGACGTCGATAACGAAGAGTTGTTTTTAAGTTTACTATACTGTTTTTGTAATATATCTCTGTAAACGGTTTTGTGCAAATATAGAATTGCCCATAATAAACGGTCAACGACCGTGGGCCTTGGAGTAGGAGTCGACCGCGACTCCGAACCAAGTAAAAAACTCGGTGTTTGCGTGTGTTTGATTTAAATTTCCGCTGCGTAATTGCTCTAACTTTAATCCGAACATTTTATGATATTCACGCCCCCTCTATCGTTTCTCTCGATCCAACAGGTCACGGCTCAGCGCCCACGCGGCGTGAACGACGTGACATGCCACGTCATTCACACTGCGTTCACGCTCCCTCATTCACGTTCCCTATCATAGGGGAGATTGAGGGGGAAAATATCGCAGGGGAGATTGAGGGGGAAAATATTTTCGGGCCGGTCACGGCTCAGCGCCCACGCGGCGTGAACGACGTGGCACGCCACGTCGTTCACGCTGCGTTCACGCTCCCTCATTCACGTTCCCTATCATTATACTATATATATATATAAAGTTTTTTTTTTGATATTTTTATTGATTACTCATTCAAAAATAATTTGTTTTCCTTTTAGATTGTCAAAAATGAGCCTTCATATTTTAAAATATTTATCGAATTCATCTTTCTTTATTAGATTTCGTTACAAACACATAAGATTTCATTACAAACACATGAAAATAAAGCTCACTAACTCATTCATCTCTTGTTAATTCATTTCTTCATATTTTTTTTTCAAATTCTTTTTTCTTTCAACTAAATTAATTTTGAATCATCAATACATATTTATCAATTATAATGTCACATGAAAAAAATGACCAAAACCATGAGATATTTTGATGATCTATAAAAGTTTAAATTATAATCAGAAAAAAATAGAAATGCTTTCATGATGTGCTAGTAGGCCAAGTAAGAGATTGAATAATTTATATTTATATTTGTTAATTTAAAGCATGAAATCGTGAAATAAAATTTTATAAATATGTAAACACTTACAGTGGATTTCGCATGTCCTTCGTTCTTTCGTGCTCGTCGTCGGAAGAACGATCACACACAGATCGGAAAGTTCTTCTCAGCTTCCACAAATCAAATCCCATTGCTTATGGAAGATCTCCTTTTCTCAAGCTTCTCACTTGCACTTGCCTTGAACGAATGACTCACCCCCTTCTTATATAGAAGAGCAAAGGGTAGAGAAGTAGTGGAGAGGGAGGGGCAACGTGTGTCCACTCCTGGCAACGTGTGCAACCACGCACACGTTGTCCACTTCTAACAATATTATGCATCATTACAAGAATATCTCATTATTTAAAAATAAATTAATGGGAGATATGAATCAGTGATGAACTTTCTTTTAGTTTGTTTTTAATGAAAATCTAATAAGAAAGATGAATTCGAGATATTTTGAAACATGAGTGAATATTTTGACAGTCTGAAAAGAAAATGAATTATTTTTGAATAAATGACAAATAAGAGGACGAAAATAAACTTATAAATAAGTGAAAGATATTATTTTTATTTATTTTTAATGAAAATATAATAGGAGAATGAATTCGAAAAATATTTTAAAATACGAGAAATTATTTTGGCAGTTAAAAAAAAGTAGGATTATTTTGAAATAAGTAGAAAATAAGTGGAATAAAATGGACTTTCCCCTTAATATAACTGAAGTCAGTCGAGATGGGTTCGGTTCCGCTCGAACCATGAGGCCGGGTCGTGCTCCGCCGCTCTTCCGCCCCGCTCTCTTCCTCATCCGCCGCGCCCACTCGGCGGCGCCGTCGCCGCCGATCCACCGAATCCACGAAGATGGCGGGGTCGACGAAGAGCGCGATGAAGGATTTGTTAAGATTCTTCGCGACATCGTCTCATCGCGCCCTCAGACCTGGGCCGTTGCGCTAACGTCCCCGTTCGTGGCCTCCCGCCTCCGCCCTCACCACGTCGAGCGTCTCCTCCTCCTCCATCTAGGTGGCGAATCCATTTCGGTGGAACCACGCGTCGCGCTCCGCTTCTTCAACTTCCTTGGCCTGCACCTTCGCTTCTCGCATTCCCCTCTCTCCTATGCCCTCCTAGTCCACGCTCTCATCCGCGTTGGCCTCCGCTGGCCCGCCTCCTCCCTCCTCCAAACCCTCGCATCGCTCCCCGATGTCCTTCCTGCCTACGCCTTCCGCTCGCTCGCCGAGGCCTGCCGCCTCTGCGGAGCCCTCGGCTCCACTACCGCCTTCGACTTCCTCGTCCAGTCGTACCTGCAGATCCGCCGCCCCATGGACGCTCTCTCCGTTCTCAGGCTATCAGTTGCCGGCGGGGTTATACCGGAGCCCCGCACCTTCAGCGACGTCATGCACGGGTTGGCCAAGGCTCGCCGATTCAATCTGGTAATCGAAGTGTTCGACGAGGCAACCAGATGTGGAACCTCTCTTGACGTCTTCATCTACACTGCAGCGGCGAGAGCCTTGTGCGAGCTGAGGGATTTGAATGGCGCTAAGGCAATAATCGCACAGATGGAGGCTACTGGATCAAATTCTAGCGTCGTTCCTTACAATGTGTTGATTCATGGACTCTGCAAGAACAGAAGGGTCATTGAAGCCATGGAGGTCAAGGACTCATTGGAAGAGAAAGGGTTGAAGGCTGACGACGTGACTTACTGCACCTTGGTGCTCGGATTTTGCAAGTTGGAGGAGTTGGGCATGGCTTCAGAAACGACCAACGAGATGATCAAGTTAGGATTTTTACCAAATGAAGCTGTTTGCTCGACATTGGTAGACGCTTTGAGGAGGCAGGGCAAGGTAGAACAGGCTTTTGAAGTGGTTCAGAAGCTGGGTAACTTGGGGATGATCCCCAATCTATTTGTCTACAATGCTCTAATCAATGCTTTGTGCAAAAATGGAAAATTTGAGGAGGCAGAATTGCTTTTCGCAAAGATGAAGGGAAAAGGTTTGCTTCCGGACGATGTCACTTATTCAATATTGATCAATTCTTTCTGCAAAAAGGGTAAACTGGATGAGGCCCTCCAGCTGTTGGATAAAATGAAGTCAGAAGGTTTACATATCACCCTTCACCCTTACAATTCTTTGATTAATGGACACTGTCGATCCGGAAGTTTGAGCAAAGCAAATGATCTCTTCAGGGAGATGATTGATAAAAAATTGACACCGGACGAATCTACTTATACATCTTTGATCACTGGGTACTGCAGGGAAGGAGATTTGGATGGTGCTTCAAAACTTCACCACCAGATGTTTGAGAAAGGGTTGTCATGGAATACTCATACTTTCACAGCTCTTATAAGTGGATTTTGTCGCGCTAAATTGATGGTCAAAGCTGCGAAGTTATTCAATGAAATGTTAGAATGTAGTGTGATGCCAAACAATGTGACTTACAATGTCATGATAGAAGGATATTGTTCGATAGGGGATACAACAACTGCATTCCATTTATATGATCAGATGTTGGAGAGGGGCATTGCTCCAGACAATTATGCTTACAGGTCCTTGATTACTGGTTTGTGTATGTCAGGTAGAGTGGATGAAGCTAAGGAGTTTGTGAATGATCTGCACAACCAGCATCGTCTATTGAATGAAATGAGCTGTAGTGCTCTTCTTCATGGACTTCGCAAGGAAGATAAAATAGATGATGCCCACCAAGTCTGGAAAGAGATGGTCGAAGGGGAGTAAACATGGACCTTGTCTGCTACAGTGTTATGATCTCTGGATATCTAAAGCAGCAGGATAAAGTAAGACCATATTCACTACTCAGAGAGATGATCATTAGAGGTATTAAGCCTGATATCGTGTTATATACAGATATGATTGACACGTATTCAAAATTAGAGAAGTTCTCCGAAGCACAAGTTGTCTGGAATGCGATGGCTGCCTTTGGATGTCAGCCAAATGTTGTGACATATACATCACTAATAAATGGTTTATGTAAAGCAGAGTGGTTTGACGAAGGACTGACGGTTTGTAAAGAAATGCTAGTTAGTGGTTTTCTTCCTAACAGCCTTACATATGGTTCTTTTCTTGACCTACTTACAAGAAAAGGAAATATAGACCATGCAGTTATGCTGCATCAGGTGATGCTTAGTACACTTTTAGCGAATACGGTAACATATAACCTACTAATAAGAGGCTTCAGTAAAATTGGAAGGATTCAGGAAGCTGTTAACATTGTTCATCATATGGTAGAAAATAATATATCTCCTGATTGCATAAGCTATACACCCCTAATTTATGAGTACTGCAAAAGAGGTCATCTAACTGAAGCTTTTGAACTCTGGAATGAGATGCTTAGGAGAGGGTTGAAACCTGATACAGTCGCATATAATGTACTTATTCGTGGTTGCATCATAAACGATAAGATTGCTACAGCTTCTACTCTGTATAATGATATGATCAGAGGGCATGTAAAGCCAAATTGGGCAACCTACGCTTCCCTTCTCCATGGTATATGCTTGATGGGCATTAAAGGAGAGCAGAAACTTCTGGAGTAGTCATTTTAGAATGACTTGCAAGTTTATGCTCTCAGTTGATACATTGCTCAGTGGTGCTTAACTTAAGCTGTTACATCAAGGAGAAACTTCTCAGGCTATTGAGTGAAAGCCATCTTAGCTCTTGCAATTTGAGAGAGCTACTAATTCAGGTTTTCTTTTTTTCCAATTTATCTGCTGGTTGTTTAGTAAGTGTTTATAAATAAAGAGGAACCATTTACTTTCTGATGTTTTTTGGTGCTAAAATACAGTCTAGAATTTAGAATGATGATTTAAGCAAACTAGACACCTTGCGTGGTTCTGGCTCAGTAGATGTCATGCTAGCATTACTAGGAAGGTATTTGAAGATCATTTGTATTTATCATTATCACTTCTGCAGACATTGCAGTAAGAAAGGATATCTGTCATGGTTTTGTTGGATTAGACCGAAAAAAATTGACACTTCAAATTAGCATGATAAGAACACGTGTGGTCTTGACACATCAATTTTATGCGTTCTCCATAAAATTCAACCCGATATACGTATAAGTATGCTAGTTTTCTTCTATTCAAAGTGTTTGAACCCAAACACCACAGAGCTGGAAAATTTGAGCCCGACATACATATATTTGCTAATGATATGTCTTTTTGGTTTTTTGATAATCCAGGTATCAAGCTCTTTTGATAGACTAATCCTGGAGGTGACACGGTTGGCCCCACGGAAGTTTCCTACTAGCCACCAGGTAAATCGGGAAGAGCAGATAAGTCACAAGTAATTCAAACTCCTTAAGTGTAATGTGCCCTTGATGAGATTTGAACCCTTGTTGCCTAGGGAACCCGTCACACCACTTACCATCGAACCATAACCCCAGGGCTGTTAATGATATATCTTACGAGACTTGGATGTGGTCTTCTACTCTTCTGGTACAACTTTTGAACTTATAATGATCATGACACTTTCATCAACAAAATTTTGGACCCTAGGATTGAAATGCCCGAAATAGACATGTTTACTTCTAGATGTGCCATGTTAAAGTATCCTATGATCAGTTGGATTTAGACTTTAGCGGAACTCATATATATATCACACACATTGTTTGCAACTGTTTCTCAGTTGCATGGAATTTGAAATTCCATACTATCCCGTTTAGTAGTTCTTCTTCATGCTCTGGTCATAATGATCTTTTACTTATTGATACCATGCTAATGATTAGGATTCTATGGATATCCTAAGATGGCTATATCAATGACATAGATGTTCACATTTTACAGAAATATAGGGCGAGACTACTGATATTTTAGATTTCTTAATTGATATGAGCAAATGTTGGTGGTAGTTCTTAATAACCAAACATGGAAGTTTATATGTTTTATGATGTGTCAGTGCAGATTTATCATGGCTCATTTTGGACCAAGCCAATGTTCAAATATATGTTCAACATTACTGATGGCTTCAAGATTCGTAGAATTGGATCGATGCCTGGAATGCCACTGAATTTTCTATGCTACCATTTTGTTATATGGCAAGTTCTTTCATTGTTTCAGCTCATGAGCAATACCTTAACATTGCATGAGGCATAGGAAGGGTGGAATATATAAGCTCAGTACGGCCAACTCTAAACAACTGGGATAAACAGTGCTTGATCATTAGTATCCATGACGAAGTTCTGGATCATTTTCAGTTTTTGAAAGGTCCAAGTTCAAGTACGTCGCCTGGAAGTGTGCCAGTCCCTGAAAGCATGGATGGTTTCCGCTTAAACCCAGCACAGAAAACGCTTCAGTTTGTAGTCATCAGGAAACAAGTTGTTATGTTTGCTCCAGCAATGGCGCTCGTTATAAAGCCAAAGATCTCATATTGGAATATCAGCATTCATCCGAGGGAAGGTTGGCATGAAATACTAGTAGATCAAAGTAGCTACACCAATCTTCTCAGTGATACTTGCTTTGCTCCACGCTGAGCTTGAAGATTGTATTTCAGCAAAAACAGGAGGGCATCTTTGTTTTCGAGATTATTTGATCACTGTTCCTATTTTGATTTCAAAGGGGTTACTTCTTTGTCTGTGTATATTCATACTCTCTTACTTTATTAAAAGTGATGAGATTCTCTTGAATTGCTCATTCAAAGAAGTATTTTAATCTCTTGTAAAGTGATTTTTTCTTGTAAAATGTTTTGGTTTGTTATATGTGTTCGAGATTCTTCCAATTAATTTTGAAGGAGGTCGATCTTTAAAATAGTCCCCACTTATGCACCTAAATTCTTTATCTCTAGCAATCATTTAGGAAGTTTAGTTGGCACCTCAATTATTTTCCTCGCGACCATAAACTTTATCCTTCATCATCATGGTCAACTTCGATCCCTTCTTTTTGATAATGCTCCAATGGCCCGACGCTAGTGCTTTATCCTTGAATGTGTGCTAAACGATTGTGCCGCAATACATTCCTTCGTTAACCATTGCCAACTAGCTCTCATTTTGTTCAATTTAAATCATATAAATATTCCTTATCAATAATTATGTTTAATTTTTATTTTTTTCATTCAAGATTCAATCTACAAACCCTTTTTTTTCTTAAATTTGGGTTGATTTAATTTTATTTTGGTTTAATTTAGTGAATTACATATTTTAATTTTAATAAAAAAAAATGAGATAACTCTTTACATACGAGCCAAGCATTTGCTGTATTCAGGGCACGGTTGAGTTGATTACTGCGAGACAGATATTATTATAATATCGATAAAATTAAGAAAAATATCTTTCCATAGTGACTAACTATGACTTCCTAATTTAACTCCTCACATATAATTGTGGGGCAGATAACTCATTTTTTACTATTGGGTGATAAATTTCATTTTTTACTACAATGAGCAAGACCTCTAAATCTATATTCCGTTAGAGGGCCGTTTAGGCGACGGTCTAGGGTAAATTTTAGAACATTGTTAGGTTAAAAAAGAACACTAACTATATCATTAATAGAAAATCTGTCATAACAGAGACCATTAAAACCTAATAGGTAGAGATTAAGAAGACAGCAAACGATGTCTATCAGAGTGCTGAACGACAGTTGCGCTGAGCTTTATTTAGACTCGAGGAAAGTAACTAACTACTGGCTTGACTTCGATGGAGGGAAGAAGATTTCATCCGACGTCCTTTTCGATCGGAAAAGATTCTCGAGCTCGGGGGTGGCGTCGAACGAAGCTTGCAATACCTCCGGAGACATTGCCTTCCACACCGAGGTCTTTCCGGCCAGGTGAGTAAACACTGGGCTGTAGAAGGAACAAAAACAAGTTGTTAGAATAGCAATGGTAGATTTCTTGTAGGTTTGCCATGGGAATATGGTTGAGAGAAGATTACTTTGGTGTGGTGATGATGGAGAACCATTCCATTCCTTCGGCATCGGCAATCTTTGAGACGACGAAGAACCTTGGCACAATGAAGAGGTAGCCGCCCTTGACATGCGTCTCGAGGACTCGCTTGCCTTCGACGCCGATGATCTGAACACGGCCGCTGCCTCTGACGATGTATGTCACTTGGAAAGCTGAATCGCAGGAGAATCCCGGGGAGCACATAGCGTGGCCGTTGATTCTGACGAGGTCAGCGCCGAGGCCGACCTGTCCGACTAGTGGCAGGTTCTTAGTGTTGAGCACCACGACGCAGCCGCCGTTCTTGATGTCCACGTCTAGAGGCGCTTCGTCGCAGTTGAGGACCATGCCGTCACGATCCTTGGGCGACGGTTCAGGCATGGCTTGGCCGTCCTTGACCTTGATGATGCCGGAATGGATTTGGCCGTAGACAAGGTCCCGCGAGTCATCTTCGGTGAGGTCCCAAGCACGGCCGACGAACTCGGTGCTGAAACCAGTGAAGATGCCGTTAGTGCCGGTGATGGGGAAGTTTGTGAATTGCCCGGCTTTGTGGCCCTTCGAAGTGTCTCCGAGGAAGAGTATCACAAGCTCGGCGTCGTTGGGGTTGAACCACCAGGTGACGACTCCAAAGGGAAGGGCAATGGCATCGCCCTTCTTGACTGTGAGCACCTTCTCTTTTGTGGCCTCCGGAAGAACAATTCCACAAGTTCCAGTACCTGCAGATCAAAAACATATTAAAGGGAGATTTTCGTTTCTCTTTTTCGAATGCCATTAGTGACAGTTTCAGATGCTTTAGTCGAACAATTTTCTGAAAAAGAACATGAAAACAATCGAATGAGGAATAAGATTGAATCAAAACGACATCCCCAATCAAAATTACTTGTGCTGAAGCAAAATGGGGGGAAGAGAGAAGAAATCAATTGCTAAAAAGGTGAGCAAACGAATCGAATAAGGTTTCACCTTGGAGGACGTATGCGACCTTGGAAGAATCGGAGTAGCTGGGGAGCGCAAATCCGCGCTTCTCCAGCAAAATCTTCGCCGCGCCGATGCTGGCGACGCGTAGCATCGGCAGCTCCTCGGCCGACCAGGAGTAGTAGGCGCCGCCGTCGCCACCGTAGCCGCCGTAAGCTTTCTTCGACAACCTTGGCGTCAGATCGATCTCCATCCCAGCCGAAGATGCACAAAATCCTCAAGAAGGAGACGATCAACGAGGAGAAGAAAGGGAAGAACTTGGCGATCGATCGGGGTAAAGGCGTGGCTTTTATAGAGGGGAAGAAGGAAGCAAAGTGAGGAAGAGATAGAACGGAGGAGCCTGTCTGGAATAAAACACGGCTTAAAATTTGGATCTCATGCATTAACTTCAAACTTTACCTTAATAAGATAATTTAATCAACAATTAAAATTTATCCTCTACAAATTTAAAATTATCAAAATATTGTGGAATATTTTAGATTATTATCATGAAAGATATATATTCATCTCTTTAAATATTCTCTAAATATCCTCTTAGATTATCTATAGATCCTATAAATACGAGTTCTGGGATATTTTATCATACAGGTTGATTTTTTTATAGAATTTTTCATACAATAAATTTCTCGATTACTCGATCAAGTCAATTCTTTTAATTTTTTAGAGAATAAGAATAAAGACAAAAGTCAACTTCGTTTATATATATACCAAGGTTCTGAGAATCGGACCGGACATCGAATCGGTCAGAGCAAGGGTTCAGAGGTTCAACGGTTTAATCGGGGATCCAACCGGGATATAACCGGTATATAATAAAACATGTACTTATATAAATATATGAAACTAACAATTTATCCCACTATTTTTTTTCAAGATTATATCAACTAGGTCGAGTATGTGATATATTTTTGTCAGTAACTTAGTACGGTATTCTTGAAAAAAAAATTAATTTCAAAGAAAAATTCAATTTAAAACCATTGGATTCAAGAAATCTAGTTACAATTGAAGAATCTTATTAGAAGTTAAAACTATATCACAATAGCATTTGTTTACCCATAAACACTTAAACAAGGGATACTAGTAAAACACATACAAAATTACACTTCCAAATATGTCATATATTACTGCCTTTATATGCTAGCACGACGATGCAACGAGGCTGGAGATGGGGCGAGGCTAGCGGCGGCGAGGCGAGACTAGCGGAGGCAGGGCGGCGCGGCGAGGCTGGTAGAGGCGGGGCGACGCGGCGAGAGGCTAGCGGTGGTGACTCTCTTGCAAGTTGAGACTTGGGTGAAAGCAAACTAGGTTTTGATATTTGTTTTCAATTTCACTTTTAGTAAAAAAGCAAAATTGCAAAAGGAAAACAATCAAAAATGAAAAATAAAATAAACCAAGCCGGTTTGACCGGTTTTTCCGGTTTGTCCGGTTCACCGGTTCCCGTCCGGTTCAGAACGGTTCGCATCCGTTTTTTGAGTAGCCGGTTTTCAGAATCAACTCGGACCGAAAATCTGGCCGGTTCCCGGTTCAACCGGTCCGACCGTCCGGTCCGGTCCGATTTTCAGAACACTGATATATACACAAAGAAAAGTAACTAAGGGGCATTTGATTTGGAGTAATAAGGATTAGGGAATGAGAATCGATGGTAATCATTCCCATTGACACTGTTTGGTAAGTGTCAATGGGAATGAAAATAAGGGAATCATTCCCTCATTTTCATTCCCTACTCCTCCTCATCAATCAAATTTCTCAATCAATCCTTCATTTTCATATATCCAAACACTCCTTTTTTTAATTTTTATTTTTCATTTTACCATTTCTTTTTTACATTCTCTCATTTTACTTTCTCTCTATATTTTATATATTACTTTCTCTCTCTACTTCTCTTATCGTAATTTATTTATCATTATTTTTTTTCTATATATTTCATATATCAATTTCTCTCTCTACATTTTATATATTACTTTCTCTCTTTACCCTCTCTCATCTCATTTTATCTCTATATATTTTCAATATCACGTTCTCTCTCTACCTCTCTTATCATAATTTATCTATCCTTATTTTTCACTTTTCACTATATTTTCTATATCACTTTCTCTCTCTACCTTTCTCATCTCATTTTATCTCTATATATTTTCAATATCACTTTCTCTATCTACCTCTCTTATTAATTTATCTATCTTTATTTTTTACTTTTTCTCTGTATTTTCTATATCACTTTCTCTCTCTATATTTTCTACGTCACTTTCTCTCTCTACCTTTCTCATATCATTTTCTCTCTATATATTTTGAATACACTTTCTCTCTCTACCTCTCTCATCATAATTTATTTATCATTATTTTTCTTTTTTTTCTGTATATTTCATATATCAGTTTCTCTCTCTACATTTTCTATATCACTTTCTCTGTCTACCCTCTCTCATCTCATTTTCTCTCTGTATATTTTCAATATCACGTTCTCTCTCTACCTCTTTTATCATAATTTATATATCCTTATTTTTCACCTTTTCTTTATATTTTCTATATGACTTTCTCTCTCTATATTTTCTATATCACTTTCTCTCTCTACCTCTCTTATCTCATTTTCTCTCTATATATTTTCAATATCACTTTTTCTCTCTATCTCTCTTATCATAATTTATCTATCTTTATTTTTCACTTTTCTCTATATCTTCTATCACTCCTCTCTCTCTCTATATTAATGATAATAATTTTCATTCTAGGATTTGAACCAAACACTATCAATGCAATCATGATTCCCATTACTATTAACCCTTCAATGAATCCCATTATCATTCTAATTAACAAATTTAAACCAAACGCCCCCTAAATGTTGGCTTTAAAGGTTGACTAGAATACTAATGACATGACTTATCACTTAATTAAAATTTTATTGAACTTAAAATTTCATCAAATAGGAGAGTTTTGCTTGCACGCTAGCGAAGAAACCTACCTATCTGAATAATCAACTTTAACTTAGTTGATGCAAAATGTGATAATGCAAAATGTGATAAGGCTCATGTCCCATGATGAGATAAAGAGAGATAAATCAAATAATGAGTGACCCCGAAGTAGGAGTGATCCTGTAAGTGAGATGGACTCCTAAGAGTGAAATGGTGTCCCGAGTGCCACAAGCTGCTGACGTTGGCTCCGATCGGCAAGAAAATGACCGTTAGCAAACCCACCGGGAAAAGTCCCAGGCAAGGCCCTCCGATGGTCAAGTCAGTCCCCAGTGGTGGAAGAGTAAGAAAACGAAGACAATAGAACAGTAGAACAGAAGGCTCTCGCACGTACCTGTGAAGTGGGGAGGGGACGGGCTTATATAGCGGGGGGAACTGACAGTTTCTGCCCTTCTGCCTCTTCTGCCAACTTTTGTCTTATACGGGGGCAGGGTAAGATGTCACATGCGGGGCAGGGTAGGGGTACTGTCAGCTCACCGTCCGGCGTCGTCCGGCGCCGCTCGGTCTGACCCAAAATGGGGCACTGTATTACGGGGTGTCAGAAGATGGCAGAAAGGTACTGTGTTAGAAGATTACACTGTGTCAGACGATCATACTGTGCCAGCGGGATATCCATGATTCGGGCAGGGATGACATCATGCCTGAGCTGGTCCGCGCCGATTCTGCACAGATCTGATTGGTAGGGTATTTCCCTGCGACCTGATAATGCCGAACCATCGTGTCGACCGACTGCCTCGAGCGAGATCGGGTCATGCGATCGATATCTTTCCAAGTGAGACAGAATACTCCCTGAGTCGCTGGGGGCTTGGGTACTGCGTATCGACTGTGTCTCTAGGTCGGGTGGTTATGGCAAAGGAAGACTGCCGATTGAAAACCACTCGGGCGCGGGTTAGACACTCTCTGGCGGTTGATAAGCCATTCAGGGGCTAAAATAGTAGGCTCTCTAGGTGACAGACGGAGTCGGGCTCCCGGTCCTTCCCCTGGGGGATCGAGTCGGAGTACATCTGACTGATCACTCAGTCGGGACATCCGTGTTGGATATTATTATTATCCATATTAGGTGGGTTTATTTGTAAGTTGCACATGTAAATACAATCTGAGCCCTTAAAGTGATCTAACTTATGTTTATTGGGTTTCGGATTATTGGATGCGAGTTCAATGTATAGAACCCTTTAGACCAATCTATTATTATCTATGGGTTGATAACAGATTGGATTTCTATATGAAGGGGAAGTCCCCAAGGGTTTAGGGATTATCTTGACCTAATTTCTTGTTCCCTATTGACAAGAAACTTTACGGCGCCGTCAACCCTAAGCCCCTTGGAAGATTCTCCTTCTCTCAGCTGCATTTTCTTCCACAGGGATCAATTCGAAGACGCCATGACAAAGACAATGGCTAATCAATCAGGTTCTTTGTCTTTCGGTTTATGCATTTTATTTATGTTATGTCATGATTCGATGAAACAATAGATCCATGCTTATATATATTATGTTTTCTCTTTGAGTTCTTATTTGCTTTTCTAGAATTCATACGGTTAGGAGAAAACACAATGTTCTATCAATTGGTATCAGAGCGAGGCTTTGTTTCATCGTTTTTATGGTAATAAAGTTTAAATTTTTTTTCGTCGATTTATTGTATGTATGCTAGATTAAGTTTTCCTAGTATAATACAATTTTTTATCGTCGAAAATCATGTAAAAGAAAATTCTAGGATAGACTTGTTTTCTAAATTTTTTCATATTTTATATAAAAAACATACGAAAATGGCGGAAGAACCGTCATGTTTAACCTACTTTTTTAGATTAAATTGTGATGGTTTAATCGATTTGCTTGGTCAATCAGTCAATTATCAAGTCTAAAATTATGAACAGAATAAATTTGATTTAATTGATTGTACAAATTTATTTTAATCGATTATCATCTTAAATTTGTGATAAGATGAATTAGGAATTATATCGATTAAAATTATTTTTTTTCGATGAAAATTTCTTTCATGTGAAATATTTTTTTTCTTTCACGTCGAAAAAAAATGTTTCATAGAAACAGTAAAGTGAATTTTATATATATAAAAGGCTAATGCATCAAATATTTTTTCTTGATGAAGAGATTAAATAATATTATTTAATTATAGAACCATAAAGAAACTCTAATTTTTAAAGGAGGGTTCTATACATGATATAGTCGTATATATTAAGCTTTTAAATCGATTGGGATAATCAATTGGATCATACCATTTGATTACCATATAATGTCAATCGATTAATGAGCTTAATTTTTGAGGTGTCAAGACTAATAAAGAAATTATCTGTTCGATTAAATATCTAGAATTTTCTTGGGTTTATCTTCACAACGTGCTACTAAATTGAACTATTGTGTCGGCCCAAAGGAAGGCACCTTTGGTCAGTTTAGTGTATTTTGTGTTGGTAGACGTATATCTATGCTAAGAGCAATCGACCCAAAGGAAGGTTGCTTTTATGCCAGATTTATGTTCAAGATAGTTTACAATTATTGAATATAATTTTTTTTGTTCTTATCATGCACAAAATATGTCGGCTCAAAGGAAGACATATTGCATGGCAGACTAAAGTTGTTGTAAGCTATGGATCAAAATATAACTCATATAAAGTTTCATATTATGTATACAATGGGTCGACCCAAAGGAAGGCACATTGTGTGGCCAATTAAAGATTGAGTTATATCAGAGAGTACTACTAACAAATTATATTTTAATCTACACATTAAAATGCAATGTTGTATATGGTATCTTATAAGGAGCTCATTTATATGCATTTAAAATTTTATTTATTTGCATAATTTTATTATATATATGTTCTTGGCTTTAGTAAAATCGTGAGCTTAAATAAATTTTTTCTTTTTCTTTTTAATTTCAGTGCAATCTGTAACTGCCAACATTAATACCATCCCAACATTAACTGGTTCAAATTTTACTGAATGGAAAGAATACGTGATCGTAGTCTTAGGCTGCATGGACTTGGACTATGCATTAAGGAATGATCGTCCCGCACCTTTAATCAGTGCTAGCACTATAAAGCAGAGGGCTGAATTTTAGCTGTAGGGGAAATCAAATCGCATTAGTCTAAGCATCATGAAGCTTTCCATACCGGCACAAATAAAGGGCTTAATAACAGAGAGTGAAGATGTTAGGAGTTTCCTTAACCAACTGGCAGACCGATTCACCTTAAATGAAAAAGCCGAGACTACCACACTTCTTAGGAAGTTGGTAACCATGCGGTACAGTGGTAAAGAAAATATAAGGGAGTACATTATGGAGATGTCCAATATAGCGACAAGTCTGAAAGCACTAAAACTCGATATGTCTGAGAGTATGTTAGTGCATTTCGTCTTGATGTCTCTGCCTGCTCGGTTTACTCCTTTTAAGATATTGTATAATACTCAAAAGGAAAAGTGAACATTGAATGAGATTATTGCTCAATGTTGGACCTTGGATGGCTAGAGAGGGGGGGGGGGTGAATGTAGCCAGACACTTAAACTTTGGCTCTTTTCAATTTTCTGCGACTCAAAGGTTTAGTAGCAAAGCGGAAGCAATAAAACAGAGTATGCAGCAAACTAAACCCTAAGTTAAGCACAAGCACAAGAACGCTAACAAGAGGATTTACAAGGTTCGGGGATAACTTGCCCCTACTCCTTGGCGTGCCCTTAAGGTGGGCGATCCCTTGATCGTCGGCAGATCAAACCCCGGAAAATCCGGATAGTAAGCAACCTCCATCTCGGTGGAGTAACCTCTCCATAGCGTTTCAACAAAGATAGAGTTTTAAGCACAATGAAACACAAGAAAGATCTTACTTAGCACTTAGGACAGCAAGAACTCAGACAAACTTCTCCCGAGCTCCACTCAGCGCAGATCTCACGCAAGAATCCCCTTCTTCGTGTCTTCTCGCTGATGGACTCACCAAGCTTTCTGACTCTTCTTCCCAATGCTCAAGTAACAGATGGTTGCTTCAAAGATCGCAGTTGCTTGCTCAAGATGATGGAACAACAGATCGACAAGCACAACACAAGTTGTAGCAAGAACACAAGCTATAGCGTTTCTGATCAGAGTTCTTGAGACTTGTTCGCCACCGAGCGCTTAAGTCTCTTCCACTTAGCTCCAGGTCACCACCTCACTGCAGCCTTCAGCTACCACTGAGCTCTCCCTGGACTCCCTGAGCATCCCTTAGCCAAGCTCCAGTCAGCAGCTCCAGTCAGTAGCTCCAGCCGTTGCAACCTGAGATGGCAAATAGACAAACCTGCTCCAAGGAAAGGCTTCCATTGACTCTCCTTGAGTGTTTGAATCCATCCCTGTCACCTGCACACTTAATCAGAGCATTAGCACAACATATCAAGTATAGAATCAAGTATCAGAGGTTAAGTGTAGAGAATCAGATGTGTTCAGACGCGATCAGAGCGTCTGACAGCGCGTTTGAATTAAAGTGATCGGTCACCGGACCGATCAGGACTATCCCAGACCGATCAGGCTCCAACCTGATCGGTCTCCAGTGAGAAACTTGGGATCGCAAGCTCGTATGATCGGTCACCCTGACCGGTCACCAGATCGGTCACCAAACCGATCCTGCAATCAGCTTGCCACAATCCCGCTCGGAATCCACTGGCTGATCGGTCACCAGACCGATCAGGCTGATCCCAGACCGATCAGGCTCCAGCCTAATCGGTCAGGGTGAGAAACCTCGCGACAGTTGATCGTTCAGTCTGATCGGTCACGATTTCTCCCTGATCGGTCACCAGACCGATCAGGAGGCGATCAGTAGGTTTGCCAAAAACCTACTGGATGCTCCCTGATCGGTCACCGGACCGACCAGGAGCAGAGCAGCAAGGGAACTCAACCCACTTGTGAGCTCCCTGATCGGTCACAAGACCGATCAGGAGCTGTGCAGTGAGTGAAACGCATACTCCCTGATCGGTCACCAGTCCGATCAGTCATCGCTGGATCGGTCACCAGACCGATCCACGAAGGAGTACCGTGCCAACCTCCCTGATCGGTCACCAGACCGATCCAGGGGCTCCAACCTAGCCCAACAAGCTAGGTTTCACCCAACCTATCCTCCAAGCTAGGACCTGACCCTCAAAGCCAGGATTTCATCCAACCTAGCCCTCCAAGCTAGGACTTTTCACCTAACCCTCCAAGTTGGGACTTTTCACCTAACCCTCCAAGTTAGGACTTTTCACCTCGCCCTCCAAGCTAGGACTTTTCACCCAACCTTCCAAGTTAGGACATTTCCACACCTAGCCCTCCAAGCTAGGATTTTTCACACCCAACCTCCAAGTTGGGACTTTTCACCTAACCCTCCAAGTTAGGACTTTTCACCTAGCCCTCCAAGCTAGGACTTTTCACCCAACCTTCCAAGTTAGGACTTTTCCACACCTAGCCCTCCAAGCTAGGATTTTCATCACACACCTAACCCTCCAAGTTAGGATTTCATCAAACCTAGTCCCACTAGGTATGCCTAGTCCACGACCAGGACTTAAACCCAATCATAATCATAATCATCAATCTAAACTAAAATCGATGTCAACACCAAAACAACAATTAGGGTCAGACTGCATCAACAATCTCTCCCTTTTTATTGTTTGACAATCCGATTTTAAGTTTAGGGGTTTGAAATCAATTTCCTCAAGTTTCAGAATCATAGGGGAATCAGGATCCTCCCCCTACAATATAATCATCTAAACTTAACCAACCACACTCTCCCCCTTTGTCGAACATCGAAAAGGGTCTAAGGGGCTGTTAAGTTAAAACATACTCCCCCTCAATCCTAGGGGTATCCCAAAACAACAAAGGTATGATTTATTTTGAAAGCATATGAAAACATATGATAAAGATAAGACATGGCAATACAGTCATATGTATCATATGAACATGGTAGTCATAAGCATGATCATAGCAACACATTCATCAGGATGGTAGTCATATGAGCAACTATATATAAATCAACAATAAGCATAATATAGTGAAAACATCCAAAACAATCAGGCATAGCAGATGCAGCACATAGCATCTAAGTCAAGTCAAGTACAACACAAATAAACATCAAAGTCAAGTCTTCATCAATGCTCAGTGGGGAGGTCATCGTCCTGCATCGGATCATCGGTCGTATCATCAGGTATATAGGACCCTGGTGCAGTACTGCCAGAGGGCGCATCTCCTGGAAGGGCAGACTGGTATGGATGACCAGCCGCCCACACACGCCACTCCTCGATCCAGGACTGCTGCTGGGTCAGCATCGCAGACTGATACGCCTCCTGACTAGCATGCAGACCAGAAATCTCGGATCGGAGTTCCATCTGAAATGTCGTCTGCCCGAGCTCCAACAGGTGTAATCGATGGTCCATAGACTGCTCGAGCTCCGTGATCTGCCATCGTAGATCGGGATCTGGATCGTACTCATGATCTGCTGCAGCGGGCGCCTCAAGATGTACAGCCGGAGTTGCTGGTACCTGTACGTGGTCCGCCCGTGATAGCTCCCCTAGACCCCGCCCATCCTTCCATATAAGACCCTGGCCCTGAGGTCTGACAACAATACCTGACTTGGTAAACACACGTTTCCCAAGTCGGCAGTCTTGTCGAACCATCGACACCGTCCGACCCTTGGACACATCGATACCGACTGACTGGAGCCAATCAGTGATAATGTGTCCATATGGCATGTAGACTGTGCGCCGTCCGGGCTTGCTATACGCTATGATGGAAAAGATAAGGCATGCCGTGAGATCATACTCCAGATGACGATGCATCGCATAGTAGCAAACAATGATAAGAACGGATCTCACTGAGAGGTTTGGAAGTGATCGGCAGAATACAGTTTGTGATTATCTTGAAAAGAATATAATCATCAGGGGAAAGACGAAGAGCAGCAAAGGTCGGGAAGTCGGGCCCTAACTCATCGAGGTCAGCTGGCCTAGGATGTCGAAAGAAATACTTGTAGATCGAGTCGGGGGTGACTCCCACAAATGGAGGCAGTAACGGGTCCGGGATCGCAGGATAGATAGAGTAAAAATTAAGCGATCGTCGACAACCAAGAAATTCTGAAAAGTTTTTGTGGGTAAAGTTAAGGTTGGTTTTGGCTACCCGAGTTGTATACCCAAAACCCTCTTGTGGTCCTGGTTGCAAGTTGTTGTAGAATTCGGACACAAGATCAACATTTATGGTCTGCTCGAGAGAAAGGAAAAATTCAAGATTATAGAAATCAACCACCTCTTTAATAGAGAGGCAGTGCTCATATAAGAAAGTCCTATCAATCGATCTGCAAGGTAGAAGTTTAAAGGTTCTAGTTTGGAAGGTTTGTTCTAGGTATGCATTGGGAAATCTAGAACTCGAGGATGGTTGAGGTCTTTGAAAGGGTCTGGAAGAAGAAGGGGCTTTGCCCTTAGAGCTGCCCTCCACTGGGTGTTTCCCTTTGGATGACTTTCTAAAGGATTTAAAGAATCGATCATAGAAGTGAACACACAAGTTTGATCAAGAATACGGAATTTGATTTAATCAGTGGGGTCAGATAAAGTCACGGCACCAGGTTGATACAAACCAGAGGATCACAAAGATAAGAGTTGATAAAATCAAATAACAGAGAGATGTGATTAAGTTTAGGTCATGGCATAGGCAAGATCACGGCAAAATCATGGGGTCACGACACAATAGTAAAACACCAAAAGAAAGACCATGGTTAGCCCAAATACATAATCTATGAACTCAACTGTAAGAAAAACTAACCAAAAGTGCTTACTTAGGTGCCATTGATGTTTAGTGAAGATTCTGAAGGCTTGAAAGAGAGCTTGCGCGGGAGAAAGTTCTCGGCGCAAGAAGTGTGCTCAAGACCTTGAGCAAGAAAGAAACTTGCCGAAGACAAGGAAGAGCTCGTAGGACACCTTCTCAGGATCGCACGCACATAGCAGCTCACACGCAAGAGGAACTCACGCACAAGGAAGAACATGCGCAGGGAGGAGGAAACACACGAAGAAGATCGCGTGGGAAGGTGTTTCGGCGTTAGGGCTTGGGGAATAAAGGGTCGCAAAGTTATTAGGTTGGTGGATCGGTCTGCCAACCGAAATTTAATGTGATCGAACGGATCACCGTTCGATCTGGTAGCGCCCAGACCGATCAGGCTTCGGCCTGATCGGACTGGCCTGGTCCTGATCGGTCGGGGTGACCGAACAGACAGGCTCCTGATTGATCGGCTGATCAATCAGGAAGCGATCAGTAGGTTTGGAGGTTTTTCCCATGAGCCCCCTGATCGGTCTGTGGACCGATCACTACAGGGTGCCAGATCGGTCCGGGGACCGATCCAGGTCAACACAGAGGGTTTTGATAATTTTTCGCACAGGAGCTGGATCGGTCCATTGGACCGATCAGTCATACGCCTGATCGGTCCGGTGACCGATCAGGCTTCCTGAAATTCCTGATACGATCTGAAACTTGCAGTTTCAGACTTCCAAGTGATTTTTGACAAGATCTGATGAAGTTTATCAATATTGGAAGTTGTCTCTTGACTAAAATTGATCCCTGAACAAGGATCAAAGGTCCTTATGGTTTTGACAAATCACTTTGCTCCACCAAAGTAGAGTCAAACTCAATCAACAAACATCCACTCAATTTCAAACAAGTTTGTATCAAATTCAAGTTTCCAATCAAGTTTCCTTGATTGGAATGTCCAAGTATGATCATGGAGCCAAGTACACATGTGTTATGCATTGGTTTTCCCCATACTTGGTCACCGAAGTGATTTTTATCTCGTCAACTAAATTTCTCAAGGGATGCAATGATATTTCGAGAAATTTAGTTGATCCTAACATCTCACCCCATTTCTAGCAAACAAAAACATTTTGTTGAACCTTATAGTTCGTGTGAGATGTCCCCAAGTTACCCAATTGTTACCCAACAATTTTGAAATGATCGTCAAGGGTTTTGAATGCATTTCGATGTCTATGAAGCGCGACACATTCCCAACTCCCTTCTTAAGAAGCTAAACTCATTTTCGGGGAGTGGTTTAGTGAAAATGTCTGCTAGATTTGATTTGGACTCTACATATGAGAGTACAACATCTCCTCTAGCAACATGATCCCTAATGAAGTGATGGCGCACTTCAATATGTTTGGTTCTAGAGTGATGGACCGGACTCTTGGTTAGGTTAATTGTGCTAATGTTGTCACACAACACTTGCACACCTTTGTAGCTTAATCTATAGTCCTCTAGAGTATGAATCATCCACAACAATTGCGATATGCTCTCTCCATAACAATATATTCTGCCTCGGTCGTGGAGAGAGCAACATAATGTTGCTTCCGACTTGACCAACTAACTAAAGATGATCCTAAAAATTGGCAACCCCCACTAGTGCTTTTCCGATCCAACTTACATCCAGCATAGTCGGAATCGGTATAGCCAATTAGGTCAAATGATTCGGTACGGGGATACCATAGACCAACACCAATTGTGCCCTTGAGGTATCTCAAAATTCTCTTGATAGCAATCAAGTGAGATTCCTTGGCACAAACTTGATATCTAGCGCACATACCTACAGCGAAAAGTATATCAGGTCGACTGGCTGTGATGTATAGCAGACTACCTATCATGCTTCGATATTGAGTCAAATCAACAGATTTACCACTCTCATCAGTGTCTAATCTTGTGTTTGTAGCCATGGGAGTGGTTACCTCTTTTGAATCACTCATGTTAAATTTTCGAAGCGTCTCTTGAGTATATTTTGATTGATGCACATGGATCCCATCTCGGGTTTGTTTGATTTCAAGTCCAAGGAAGAAAGTCAACTCTCCCACTAGACTCATTTCAAATTCACTCTCCATGTGTCCAATGAACTCATTTAAATATCCCTTGTTGTTTGAGCCACAAATAATGTCATCGACATATACCTGGGCTACAAATATATTGTCACCATCTCTTCGTAGAAATAATGTAGGGTCTATTTGGCCTCTAACAAAACCTTTTTCAATTAAAAATGTCGACAACCGCTCGTACCAAGCTCGGGGTGCTTGTTTAAGGCCATACAGTGCCTTTTTGAGCTTAAATACATGGTTTGGGAATTCGGTACTCTCAAACCCCAGAGGTTGTTCGACATAGACCTCTTCTCTAATTAAACCATTTAGAAAGGCCGATTTGACATCCATTTGATATAGCTTGAAACCCCGATGTGCTGCAAATGCAAGCATCAATCGGATGGACTCTAATCGGGCCACGGGAGCATAGGTCTCATCATAATCAAGGCCTTCAACTTGACTATAGCCCTTGGCTACTAAACGTGCCTTGTTTCTTATGATTTCTCCCTTATGGTTCAACTTGTTTTTGAAGACCCATTTGGTTCCAATAATGGTCGTCTTCTTGGGTCTAGGGACTAGGTCCCAAACTTGACTTCTTTCGAATTGACCTAGTTCATCTTGCATTGCAATGATCCAATCGGGATCATTTAATGCTTCATCAATTTTCCTAGGTTCAATTTCAGAAATTAGAGCAACTTCATTAGCCTCATTCCTAAAGAATGATCTAGTTCTAACCCCATGGTGGATATCTCCAACAATTTGGTCTTGGGGATGACTAGAGGCTAATCTAGTTTGCCTAGGTGTTGGTGGTGTTTCTTGAATGGTTTCACTAGACATAAGCTCAGCCTCAGGATCCGGCTGATCTATGGGTTGTCTAGGCTCACCGTCATCGGATTCATCACCATCAACAACATTTGGAATTTCATTCAAACTTAGTCTCCTAAGTTCGAATTGGACTTCATCTTCTGGTTGTCCATTGGCTTTTGGAATTTCTTCAAAGACAACATCAGAAGACTCTTCAACCAATCTAGATTTCTTATTGTAGACTCGATAGGCTTTGCTAACTAGGGAGTACCCGACCAGTATCCCTTCATCAGCCTTTGCCGTGAACTTTCCAAGGTGGTCCTTGGTGTTTAGGATGAACACCTTACAACCAAACACCCTAAGGTGTTTAACCGAAGGTGGTTTTCCAAACCAAAGTTCATGGGGAGTCTTACCTAAGAATCTATGGATGAGGACTCGGTTTTGCACATAGCAAGCTGTGTTCACAGCTTCAGCCCATAAGTAACTCGGGAGTGAGTACTCATTGAGCATGCTTCGTGCAGCCTCTTGTAGAACACGGTTCTTCCTCTCTACAACACCATTTTATTGTGGTGTTCTAAGTGTGGAGAACTCATGTCTATACCCTCTATCTTGACAAAATTCTAAAAATCGTTGGTTTTAAAATTCACCTCCATGATCACTTCTTATTGTCTTAATTGTTGATGATTTTTCATTTTCAACTCTTCTACAAAAAGAAATGAAAACATCTAAGGTTTGGTCCTTATATTTAAGAAAATAAGTCCATGTATATCTAGTAAAATCATCAATGATAACAAAATAATATATACTTCCATTCAATGATATAATAGTGCTACAATCAAACAAGTCCATATGTAGTAAATCTAAAGCGGTAGATGTACTTACAGCGCTTTTACCTTTATGTGCAGATTTTGTTTGCTTACCCATTTGACATGCATCACAAATCTTTTCTTTTTCATACTTGATGCTTGGTAAGCCACGAACTAGTCCCTTGTTGGCCAACTTCCGGATATTCTTCATGTTCACATGTGCTAGTCTCCGGTGCCAAAGGGTGGACTCCTCTTCTTTTGACATGAGACACTTAGCAAAAATATTAGTAGCACTTTTAAAGGAAACTTGGTAAATGTTATCTACTCTTGTTCCTACTAGTACTGTGTCAACATTGTCATGTTGTCTAACTAGACATTGACTTGATTGAAAATCAATTGTGTAACTCGCATCACACAATTGACTGACACTTAGGAGATTAAATGTCATCCCCTTGACTAGAAGAACATTCTTAATCCTAAGACATTCGGATATTTGAATATCTCCTATTCCTATGACCTTAAGACTACCATTGTTACCAAATGAAACATTACCTCTACTTTTTCTTTGAAGTGTGGTAAACAATGATCTATCCCCGGTCATGTGTTTGGAGCATCCCACTATCAACGAACCAAGTTGATAGATGCTCCCCCTCAATCACAACCTACACAATTCGAAAAATAGAAGTTTTAGGTACCCAAACCTTGGGACCTAAAGCACCTACTAAACAAGACTTAGGCACCCATGCCTTGACAACTTTTCTTTGGACTCTAGGTGTCTTAGATTGTCTCATATCAGTCCTAGACATCAAAGACACAAATGATGGTTCTTTGGGTCGGTAACCAATACCGGCCCTATTGTAGACCGCCCTTTGGGCATTCAAGATCATGTCTAGGGTCTTTGAGCTTGTTGAGAATTTCTCAAGAATACTCTTGAGCCTCTCAACTTCACTCTTCAATGATTTATTTTCATCCTCTAACAACTCAACATGCAAATTATCTACATCCTCATCCCTAGAGGATTTCAATTGTTCAACTTCAATTTTCAAAGACTTAATCTCATCCTCTAACATTTCAACATGCAAATCGTCTATGTTCTCATCCCTAGATGATTTCAATTGTTCAACTTCTAATTGCAATGATTTAACCTTATTTTTTGACTTTTTCAGCATATTGGTTAGGCATGCAATTGCTCTATAACATTTTTCAAGTTTGGGAGTAGTTACCTCTTCATCATCCGAAGATGATGAAGCCGCGTTTGAGGAGTACGAGGATTCATCACTGCTTTCTTCTCCAAGAGCCATGAGTGCCACATGGTGAGTACTCTTCTCCTCCTTCTCTTCATCGGATGAACTTGAGGAGGATTCATCCCAAGTGGCCTTCAAGGCCTTCTTCTTTTTCTTTGACTTTTCCTCCTTCTTCTTGAATTTCTCCTCCTTCTTCTTTAGCTTCGGGCATTCACTCTTGAAGTGCCCTTTCCTGCCACACTCATAACAAGAAACATTAGACTTATCAACTTTAGCTTCACTAGGGTTACCTTTACCCTTGAAGCGTCGACCCTTCCTCATCATCCTTCTAACGAAATTGGCCATCTCAGAGGAAGAAGACCCGCTGCCATCTTCCTCGGAATCGGATTCGGACTTGGATGAGGATGAAGATGAGGAGACTTCCTTCTCCTTCTTCTTCTTGTTGGATCGTTCCCCTCCAACTAAGGCAATCCCCTTCTCCTTGGGGCCTTTGTTAGCCATTTCATGAAGTTCCATCTCACAAAATAAATCATCTAACTTTACAATTGATAAATCCTTGGAAACTTTGTAGGCATCCACCATGGATGACCACAAAGCATTCCTTGGAAATGCTTTTAACACATACCTCACAAGGTCGCGGTTCTCGACCTTTTCATCAATAGAATGAAGTCCGTTGAGGACTTCCTTGAACCGGCTATGTAGCTCACTTACGGTTTCATTCTCCTTCATGGAGAGGTTTTGGAGTTGGTTGAGGAATAAGTACCTCTTGGCGATTCTTGAGTCTCGGGTGCCCTCGTGGAGTTCTATGAGCTTGTTCCACAAATCTTTTGCACTTGAAAATGGACCAACCTTGATGAGTTGATCTTTGTTCATGCCACATTGTAGGGTCACCACCGCCTTTGCGTCGGCTTCACTCTTTCGGGTTTGTTCAACCGTCCAACGCCAAGATTCTAGTTCTTTGCCTTCATCATCCTTAGGAGGGGTAAAACCCTCCTTCACAGCGAACCAAGTGTTGATATCCATCTTTAGGTAATACTCCATCTTCGATCTCCAATATTGGAAATCTGCTCCATCGAAGAAAGGAGGTCAGGTGGTGGAGAAGCCTTCTCTCAAAGCCATTGTCGTTGACTCTCGGTTGTTAATCCGCTTGTACAGAGCCCCAAGCTCTGATACCACTTGTTGGACCTTGGATGGCTAGAGAGGGGGGGGGGTGAATGTAGCCAGACACTTAAACTTTGGCTCTTTTCAATTTTCTGCGACTCAAAGGTTTAGTAGCAAAGCGGAAGCAATAAAACAGAGTATGCAGCAAACTAAACCCTAAGTTAAGCACAAGCACAAGAACGCTAACAAGAGGATTTACAAGGTTCGGGGATAACTTGCCCCTACTCCTTGGCGTGCCCTTAAGGTGGGCGATCCCTTGATCGTCGGCAGATCAAGCCCCGGAAAATCCGGATAGTAAGCAACCTCCTTCTCGGTGGAGTAACCTCTCCACAGCGTTTCAACAAAGATAGAGTTTTAAGCACAATGAAACACAAGAAAGATCTTACTTAGCACTTAGGACAGCAAGAACTCAGACAAACTTCTCCCGAGCTCCACTCAGCGCAGATCTCACGCAAGAATCCCCTTCTTCGTGTCTTCTCGCTGATGGACTCACCAAGCTTTCTGACTCTTCTTCCCAATGCTCAAGTAACAGATGGTTGCTTCAAAGATCGCAGTTGCTTGCTCAAGATGATGGAACAACAGATCGCACAAGCACAACACAAGTTGTAGCAAGAACACAAGCTGTAGCGTTTCTGATCAGAGTTCTTGAGACTTGTTCGCCACCGAGCGCTTAAGTCTCTTCCACTTAGCTCCAGGTCACCACCTCACTGCAACCTCCAGCTACCACTGAGCTCTCCCTGGACTCCCTGAGCATCCCTTAGCCAAGCTCCAGTCAGCAGCTCCAGCCGTTGCAACCTGAGATGGCAAATGGACAAACCTGCTACAAGGAAAGGCTTCCATTGACTCTCCTTGAGTGTTTAAATCTATCCCTATCACCTGCACACTTAATTAGAGCATTAGCACAGCATATCAAGTATAGAATCAAGTATCAGAGGTTAAGTGTAGAGAATGAGATGTGTTCAGACGTGATCAGAGCGTCTGACAGCGCGTTTGAATTAAAGTGATCGGTCACCGGACCGATCAGGACTATCCCAGACCGATCAGGCTCCAACCTGATCGGTCTCCAGTGAGAAACTTGGGATCGTAAGCTCGTATGATCGGTCACCATGACCGGTCACCAGATCGGTCACCAAACTGATCCTGCAATCAGCTTGCCACAATCCCGCTCGGAATCCACTGGCTGATCGGTCACCAGACTGATCAGGCTGATCCCAGACCGATCAGGCTCCAGCCTGATCGGTCAGGGTGAGAAACCTCGCGACAGTTGATCTTTCAGTCTGATCGGTCACGATTTCTCCCTGATCGGTCACCAGACCGATCAGGAGCCGATCAGTAGGTTTGCCAAAAAACTACTGGATGCTCCCTGATCGGTCATCGGACCGATCAGGAGTAGAGCAGCAAGGGAACTCAACCCACTTGTGAGCTCCCTGATCGGTCACAAGACCGATCAGGAGCTGTACAGTGAGTGAAACGCATACTCCCTGATCGGTCACTAGTCCGATCAGTCATCGCTGGATCGGTCACCAGACCGATCCACGAAGGAGTACCGTGCCAACCTCCCTGATCGGTCACCAGACCGATCCAGGGGCTCCAACCTAGCCCAACAAGCTAGGGTTTCACCCAACCTAGCCCTCCAAGCTAGGACCTGACCCTCCAAGCCAGGATTTCATCCAACCTAGCCCTCCAAGCTAGGACTTTTCACCTAACCCTCCAAGTTGGGACTTTTCACCTAACCCTCCAAGTTAGGACTTTTCACCTAGCCCTCCAAGCTAGGACTTTTCACCCAACCTTCCAAGTTAGGACTTTTCCACACCTAGCCCTCCAAGCTAGAATTTTTCACACCTAACCATCCAAGTTGGGACTTTTCACCTAACCCTCCAAGTTAGGACTTTTCACCTAGCCCTCCAAGCTAGGACTTTTCACCCAACCTTCCAAGTTAGGACTTTTCCACACCTAGCCCTCCAAGCTAGGATTTTCATCACACACCTAACCCTCCAAGTTAGGATTTCATCAAACCTAGTCCCACTAGGTATGCCTAGTCCACGACCAGGACTTAAACTCAATCATAATCATAATCATCAATCTAAACTAAAATCGATGTCAACACCAAAACAACAATCAGGGTCAGACTGCATCAACACTCAATGCGTGCAAGAGGAGGGGAGACTGAAGATTGAGACATCTGAAAGTGCTCACTTAGCATCTGGTTCTCGAAATGCGAGCAAGAAGCGAAAGAGGATCAATAACAAAGGTAAGGGAAAGCAAACTGCAGATTCTGGAGGCAATGACCATAAGGAGCAAATGAAGCAGGATAAGAAATCCACTTGTTACTTTTGCAAGAAGAAAGGTCATATGAAGAAAGACTGCCTCAAATACGCCAACTGTCATGTAAAGAAGGGTAAACTTCTCAACCTTGTTAGTTCAGAAGTCAATTTAGCTATTGTACCCATTGACACTTGGTGGATAGATATTGGTGCTACTACTCATATAAGTGTCACTATGCAGGGTTGTCTCAGGAGCCGACTTCCACTTGATGGTGAAAGATACATCTATACGGGGAATGGAAAAAAGGCTGCAGTAGAGGCTATTGGTGTTTTTAGGATTTATTTAGGAACTGATGTTTATTTGGATTTGGAGAATACATTCATTGTACCGTCTTTCAGACAAAACTTAATTTCAATTTCTTGTTTGGACAAATCAGGTTATTCTTGTTCATTTGAAATGAAATGTTTAGTATTTTCTATAATTCAATTTTGATTGGTAATGGTTCCTTGGTTGATAAGTTTTATAAATTAAACACCTTTACTCCTATGATTGACAACGTAATAATGCATAGTGTAGGTACGAAATGTAAATTGACCAACGAGAATCTTCTATGTTGTGGCATAGGCGTTTAGGACATATATCCAAACAACGCCTAGAAAGGTTAATGTCACATGGAATTCTTGATTCCCTTGACATGTCAGACTTTGATGTCTGCATAGAGTGTGTTAAGGGGAAGACAACTAACAAAAGGAACAAAGGGGCTAGCCGTTGTAGTGACGTTTTGAAGCTAATACATACGGATTGTGGACCATTCCCTAAGGCATCTTGGAATGGACACACATATTTTATTAGTTTCATAGACGACTATTCTAGATTTGGCTATCTGTACCTTATTCATAAGAAGTCACAATATTTGGACATGTTTAAAATTTTCAAAGCCGAAGTTGAACTTCAACTAGGTAAGAAAATTTTTCGACCGTGGAGGAGAATATTACGGTCGATATGATGGATCAGGTGAACAACGTCCAAGACCTTTTGCAAATTACCTTGCTGAGTGTGGGATTATACCTCAGTATACCATGCCTGGTACACCCAGTTAGAATGGTGTAGCTGAGCGTCGCAATCAGACCCTAAAAGACATGGTGAGAAGTATGATGACTTTCACTTCTCTATCGGAGTCTTTGTGGGGTGAGACACTCAAGACTGCAATTTACCTTCTCAATAGAGAACCTAGTAAGACAGTAACTAAAACCTCATTCGAGATATGGACGGGTAGAAAGCCTAGCATTAGGCATTTACACGTCTGGGGTTGTCCAGCTGAGGCTAGGCCTTACAAGCCTAATGAAATGAAACTGGACTCAAGAACTGTTAGCTGCAATTTTGTAGGTTACTCTCAGAGATCAAAGGGGTATAAATTTTATGATCCATCTAATAGATCCTTCTTCGAAACAAGAAACGCCATGTTTATTGAGGATAGTGGGAGCGATAAAATCAGGGAAGTATCTTTTGACAAAAGCGTTGGCAATCCTCCTATGGTCACTACTAGTGCAATCAGTAGTGGTATGGTGACCATACAACACATTATGAATATTGCATATCCAGTGAGCGTAGTGAACCAAGATATTCCCATGACATCTCCAATGCAATTGGAAGAGCCTACCACTGAAATTGAAGTATTGCCTCATATTGATGAGCAAGTACCTCAACCGCCTCAAACACAAGTACCTTAAGGCGATCCACAAGAGAACGGAGAAGCACGAATTCTCGTGATTATGTTTATCTCCAAGAGCATGAGTTTGATATAGGGTTGGAAAGTGATCCTACATCTTTCCAAGAAGTCAAACAATGCTCTAACCTTGAAAGGTGGATTAACGTCATGCAAGAAGAGTTAAAGTCTATGGCAGATAATGACGTTTGGGAATTTGTCGAATTGCCTGAAGGTTCGAAACCCATTGGTTGTAAATGGATATTTAAAACCAAGCGAGATTCGAAGGGCAATATCGAAAGGTATAAGGCTCGTCTTGTTGCCAAGGGATTCACTCAAAAGGAAGACATTGATTATAAGGAGACTTTCTCACCTGTGTCGATGAAAGACTCCCTTAGGGTAATCATGGCACTTGTAGCTCATTTTGATTTGGAGCTATATCAAATGGACGTAAAGACTGCATTCCTCAATGGAGACATAGAGGAGTCTATATATATGGTACAACCGGAGAACTTTGAGTCCTCAGACTCAAAGCACCTAGTATGTAGATTAAAGAAGTCCATTTATGGTTTAAAGCAGGCATCCTGTCAATAGTATCGGAAATTTGATCACGTGGTTACCTCATTTGGATTTAAAGAGAACCCCGTTGATTAGTGCATATATGTTAAGTTCAGTGGGAGCATTCTTGTTATACTTGTTTTGTACATGGATGATATATTGCTTGCGAGCAATAATAAGGGTCTACTGCATGAAACCAAGTCCATTTCTATTTGGTAAATTTGAAATGAAAGATTTTGGTAAAACATCTTTTGTTCTAGGCATTCAGATCTGTCGTGATCGATCAAGAGGCATTCTTGGACTTTCACAACAAGCCTATATTGAGAAGGTGCTTATAAGGTATGACATGCAGAACTGTACACCTGGTGACACACCTATTGTTAGTGATATGAGAGAAGTGTCCTAAGGCAATCGCCTTATGATTGTAATCATTTATTTTAATAAATGAATATTCACTATTTGAGTATACATGTTTGTGTATTTGATTGAGATCTTAAACTTATTTACTGAATATCCGCAATACAATTCACAGCATGAGAGAATTTGTGATGAATTCACAACTAGTGAGTATCTCTACATGCGCAATTGTGAAGTATTGAAATTGTCCCTAGTCGATGAATTGATAAATACGGACACTATCAATTCTGTTGAGACTAGCATGGGTTATTCTCTAATCAACTGATTCTCACTGGCTGGTGACATTGAGATGTCTGGAGATAAACATGAATGCTAGTTAAGGGAACTAGTTCATTGGAGTGACTGGCTGTAAAACTTCATATGGTAGTCTACATATAGATATGTCAATGAAGTTCTTACTGCAGCTTAAGTGTGATGTTCCTTTGACTTGCGGTGTTCAAGTCATTTTGGCCATGGAGACTTATACTTTGACATCTTAAGCAAGTATCTCCAAGGAGGTATGGACCCAGGATGATTGGATATAAGCCGAAGTGCCCGAAGATGTTTGAACAGCCTACAAAGGATTCACCACTCCTTGCGAGGAGATGTATACCCGAGGCCTATCGTCGGATTGTTACTCAAAGCCTCTGGCCAGAGCATGACATGTTCAGAGTATGAATCTCTTAAATACATGAGAGTAATTAGAATCCGTAGGACGAGAAAACGTTACTTGGGCTAGGTGTGACGTAGTCAGCCTAGTGGGGACTGACACACATAGACCATGTCCTGAACCAAGTGGGTATAAGATGGTGAAGGGAATGGGGCACGATTCATTATAGCTGCTGAAGGGTTTCAGAATTGTTTCTGAGGTCAACCGTTGATCTTTCGATTAATTGGGGATCATGATGTACTACTAGGTGCCATTCATGATCGTTCTATAATTAATTGATTAATTATAGACGACTAACATAAATCGAAAGCCTATTTAGTCACACGCACTACGAGTAATCCGAAGGATTTAAAACGAGTTAAAAATTGGATTTTCCAATCAAGAGAGATTAGGTTTGGTTAAGCCAAACAATAAGTCGAATCTGAATTTTTCAGTGACGCATCGGAAGCGTAAAATGGCTAAGTCTTTTGAAGACTTAATAGATGAATTAAATAAGTTTAATTCATTGAGGCTTGGCTTGGATGGGCCGGCCAAAGAGGGCCTCCATCCTCTTTGCTTGGCCGGCCACAACAAAGGGAGAGAACCAAGTTTTTGGTTCAATTTATAAAATAAACCAAGTGTGGTTTGTTTTATAAAATTATGGATGATATAAATTTTTATATAATAAACCAAGGTTTGGTTTATTTTTCATGGAAATTAAAATGAACCATGGATTGGTTTATTTTATAAAATCAATCATGGATTGATTTACCATGATAAGGAAATTTATTCCATAGGAGAGAAGACTTTTATTATGAATTATAATATGATTTTAACCATGATATAAAATCAAACTTGGCATGATAAAATAAGTTATTCCATATTTGAGAGGCTTGATGGTTGAGAGACCACTATATAAAGGACCCAAGGCAAGGCTTGGGTAATAATCATAGAGATGAAGGCATAGGCTCTCTCCCTCTCTTTCTCTCCTTCTCTTCTCCCCTTCTTGCCGTGCGCCAACCAGCCCCAAGAAGGAGCACCAGCCGGCCATCCTTTTGTGGTTAGTCTTCTGACTTCTCTCTTGGTTTTTCTCATCACGTTCTCGGAGAATCTAGTAGTTCTCGAGAACACGAAACTCGTGGCTTTGCGAAGTCATCCCGAAGATACTCGGCGTGGACGCGAATAGAGGCGGAGCTTCCAAGGGACGCTTACGGTTGGATCTCGTCCCTTCCTTCGAGTTACGCGAGGTAATACGTAAATTAGTTTTCGTTTCTGCAAAATTTTAAATATATGATCATGTCTACACAAGATAAAATTGCATGCTTAGATGTGTGGTTAAATGATTTAGAGAAATTATTTATGCTAAACCTTCCGCTGCACGTAATTAATTTTAAAATTACGAACCCGCATCCATGTCAACATGCACCCGGTCCCAACAGTGGTATCAGAGCCAAGGTTTGTGTTCGACATAATCATATAATTGTTTTGCGGAAAGCTTTGTCATGATCTCAATTTTGGAAAATTTTTCGATTATGGAAACTTTCCAATTATGGTAAATTTTCGATTTAGGAATTTCAAAATTTGGAAATCCTCATGAAATTTCGTAAACTTTTGAAATATCTCTGTTTCCGAAATTTTATGATAATTGTGAAAACTTTCCATTTTTAAAAACTTTCCAATTTTGGAAATTTCCTATTTTGGAAATTTTCTAATTTTGGAAAAACGTAAGTTTTCTTTGTACCAGAAACTTACAATTATTCTGAAAACCTTTTATTTTTGGAAACTTTCCATTTATGAAAAGCTCACAATTTTGGGCACTTTCTTTCAAGAAAGTCTAGACAAATTATGGGAATATTAATTGGCATTTAAATTTATAATTAGAAATTAAATTATTTACAAAATTCTTTATTTTGGATTGAGCCTCGGGGAGCCGTCCAATTTAAAGTTAGTTGTTATAATTAAATTTTCTAAATTGAATTTAAACTGTCAAATGCTTATTTTGGATTGAGCCTCGGGGAGCCGTCCAAATTAAGTTACTGATATTAATTTTCCATAAATAAAATATGTGATCAAATCTTGGAAATTTTTTGAGGTGATTCTCAAACGATAATTTCCTTATTTGATTTATGAGGTGATGCTCTTACATATTATTGTCTCCAAAATTAATTAGGAAAATTGTTTTCTATAGAGTATATTTCCTTAAATAAGATTTTCATGAAAATAATATGTGGTTGAATTAAGGGAATCTGTCTCTTAATTTAATAAGATTTGATTTAGAGAAATCAAAGTCTTAAACATATTATTTCCGAAATTGATTATGATAATTCAGGAAATTGTTTCCCAAAACAATTCCTTGAATAAAGTATGAAATTAGAATTAGGAAATCCGGTTCCTAATTCAATTAATGAGACTTGATAAATTAAGTCACATACATACTTTATTAAGGAAATCGTTAGAACATGACATAATTATATGTCATGAATGTGCATAAAAGAAAAAGATGAGACCCAAAACCCCTTACAAAATATTAAAGCCAACACCTTCCATTAATATGGTTAGAACCGGAGTTTTGTTTCTCGTTTGGGTTGATGGACACATCCATGCCCGGCTTGAACCTCAACATGTTCAAACCATGGAATTAGTTTATGATTAATATAGTTGGAGTCAGAGGTCAATCCTTAGTTTTGGTTGTTGGACACATCCAAGCCTGACTAAACGGTTGAATGAGCTCTAACCATATTAAAACTATTTCTTGATTAATGGGTCAGCCTTAAGCTTGGAGCATCTATTTGTTGTGCCACAGCCAAGGTCGATGTAAAGAGAGGTGCAGTTGGGTGCTATGTATATTGTTGCATACTTGTTAATGAGTTAACAACCCAATGATTTATGCAAACATTCAATTAGTTGATAGCATAATGTGATAGTTACATATGTATAATATGTAATCGGTATAATTACCTACCTTCATATCTAAGAATAACTTGATGGACTCTAGCCATGGTTGTTCTTATCTATGGTTGGATATCAACCTATTTGGAGATGTTCCTACGATCTCCCGAATTGATAAAAAGGGTTATTCAATTCGAAAATAAATAGGATTTAATTAATGTATATTGATGCATTCTTTATCATTCTCATCACATAACCTCAATTTGTATTTCTAGGATAATCACCTGATCATGTCGTCTCTGAATTTGCGTTCCATTTTGGACACCAATAAGCTGACTGGGCCAAACTTCATGGACTGGCTTCGAAACCTGAGGATAGTCCTCAAGGCAGAAAAGTTTGCTTATGTCCTTGAAGAACAACTTTCCAACCATCCTCCTGAAGATGCAACTCCAGACCAGTTAGTGGCCTATCAGAAACATGTGGCCGATTCTGAACTTGCGAGTTGCATCATGCTGGCCGCTATGGTACCTGAGCTACAAAAGCAGCATGAGCATATGGATGCTCATACCATCGTCTTCCATCTTCATGAGCTGTTTGACAAGCAGGCGAGATCCGAAAGGTTTGAGGTCTCTAGACTCCTCTTCACCTCTAAGATCCAGGAAGGCACTTCTGTTTCACAGTTTGTGTTGAAGATGTTGGGGTACATTGAGCAACTAGGCACACTCAGATTTACAATGGATCATGAACTAAGTATTGACTTAATTCTGCATTGTTTGCCCAAGAGTTACTCACAATTTCTGATGAACTATCGGATGAACAAACTGGAGACTACCATTTCTGAGTTGCTTAACTTGCTGAAGACTGTAGAGCCTTCTGTAAAGCAGGATCAGAAGATGGTACTGTTAGTTGGTTCCTCAAAGAAAGGCTCTAAGAGGAAGCCCAAAGAACAAAATAAGGGAAGGAAGAAAAAGGCCAAAAAGATTGAAAAGGCACCAAAAAGCACTTGCCATCACTGCGGCAAGGAGGGCCACTGGCGAAGAAACTGCAAGGTTTATCTTGAGTCCCTGAGGAAGAAGGCATCCGATGCCCCATCCTCTTCAGGTATCTTCATTATTGAATGTCACTCTATTTCCTCGGACACCTGGGTACTTGATACTGGGTGTAGCTCACATATATGTAATGACATACAGGGGCTAAGGAATAGAATAAGACTCGTCAAGGGAGAAGCGAATTTGCGAGTTGGAAATGGAGCAAAGATTGCTGCTGTTGCCATCGGAACATATTTGATAAAACTCCCTACTGGACTTATCTTAGAATTGGATAATTGTTATTTTGTTCCTTCGTTAATAAAGAACATTATATCTATTTCATGCTTGAATGAAAAGGGTTATCATTTAACTTTTAGTAACAATTGCTGTTACATAACTTTAAATGATGTTCTTTATGGGACCGGAACTTTATGCAATGGTATCTACACGTTAGATTTATCCGGTGACGTTTTCAATATTGAAGTTAGCAACAAACGTGCTCGAATAGATAATCAAATAGACTCCTATATGTGGCATTGTCGTTTTGGCCATGTAAGTAAGAAACGTATGACCAAATTACACCGATGTGCAATTCTGGAATCATTTGAACTCGGTTCATTTGATTCATGCGAATCATGCTTAAAAGGCAAGATGACCAAATTACCCTTTTCCGAAAAAGGTAAACCAGTGGGAGAATTGCTTGGTCTAATACA
>JAGFNQ010006873.1:117745-202727 GCA_024364735.1 Boesenbergia rotunda | reverse complement strand
ATATAGTTGGAGTCAGAGGTCAATCTTAGTTTTTGGTTGTTGGACACATCCAAGCCTGACTAAACGGTTGAATGAGCTCCAACCATATTAAAACTATTTCTTGATTAATGGGTCAGCCTTAAGCTTGGAGCATCGATTTGTTGTGCCACAGCCAAGGTCGATGTAAAGAGAGGTGCAGTTGGGTGCTATGTATATTGTTGCATACTTGTTAATGAGTTAACAACCCAATGATTTATGCTAACATTCAATTAGTGAAGCATAAAGTGATAGTTACATATATGTGATATGTAATCGGTATAATTACCTACCTTCATAGCTAAGAAATGGCTTGATGGCCACAGCCATGGTTGTTCTTATCTATGGTTGGATATCAACCTATTTGGAGATGTTCCTACGATCTCCCGAATTGATAAAAAGGGTTATTCAATTCGAAAAATAAATAGGACTTAATTAATGTATGATGATGCATTCTTTATCATTCTTTCACATAAGCTCAATTTGTATTTCTAGGATAATCACTCGATCAATGTATTCCTGAATTTGCGTTCCATTTTGGACACCCAAAACTGACTGGAGCCAAACTTCATGGACTGGCTTCGAAACCTAAGGATAGTCCTCAAGGCAGAGAAAGCTTGCTATGTCCTTGGAAGATCAACTTCCCAACCGTCCACCAGAAAATGCAACTCCAGACCAATGTTGGCTTATCAGAAACATGTGACCGATCTGAACTTGCGAGTTGCATCATGCTAGCCGCTATGGTACCTGAGCTGCAAAAGCAGCATGAGCATATGGATGCTTATACATCATCTTCCATCTTCATGAGTTATTTGACGAGCAGGCGAGATCCGAAAGGTTCGAAGGTCTCCAGACTCCTCTTCACCTAAGATGCAGGAAGGCACTTCTGCCTCACATTTGTGTTAAAGATGTTGGGGTACATTGAGCGACTGAGCACACCGTTTTGCAAGGATCATGAACTAAGTTTGACTTAATTCTGATTGTTGCCCAAATTATTCACAATTTGTGATGAACTATCGGATGAACAAGCTGGAGACTACCATTCCTGAGTTGCTCAACCTGCTGAAGACTATAGAACCTTCTATAAAGCAGGATCAGAAGACGGTACTGTTGGTTGGTTCCTCGAAGAAAGGTTCTAAGAGGAAGGCCAAAGAACAGAATAAAGGAAAGAAGAAAAAGGCCAAAAAGACTTAAAAGACACCAAAAGGCACGTGCCATCATTGTGGCAAGGAGGGTCACTGGCGAAGAAACTACAAGGTTTATCTTGAGTCTTTGAAGAAGAAGGCATCTGATGCCCCATCCTCTTCAGGTATCTTCGTTATTGAATGTCACTCTATTTCCTCAAACACCTGGGTACTTGATACTGGGTGTAGCTCGCATATATGTAATGACATACAGGGGCTAAGGAATAGAAGAAGACTCGTTAAGGGAGAAGCAAATTTGCGAGTTGGAAACGGAGAAAAGATTGCTGCTGTTGCCATCGGAACATATTTGCTAAAGCTCCCTACAGGACGTGTCTTAGAATTGGATAATTGTTATTTTGTTCCTTCGTTAATAAAGAACATTGTATCTATTTCATGTTTGAATGAAAAGGGTTATCATTTAACTTTTAGTAACAATTGTTGTTACATAACTTTAAATGACGTTCTTTATGGGAATGGAACTTTGTGCAATGGTATCTACACGTTAGATTTATCCGGTGACGTTTTCAATATCGAAGTTAGCAACAAACATGCTCGAATAGATAATCGAATAGACTCCTACACGTGGCATTGTCGTCTTGGCCATGTAAGTAAGAAACGCATGACCAAATTACACCGATGTGGAATTTTGGAATCATTTGAACCGGTTCATTTGATACATGTGAATCATGCTTAAAAGGCAAGATGGCAAATTACCCTTTTCTGGAAAGGTAATCCAGTGGGAGAATTGCTTGGTCTAATAGATACTGATGTATGTGGTCCAATGTCAACTCTTGCACAAGGAGGCTTAGCTACTTCATCACCTTTATCGATGATCACTCAGATTCGGGTATGTGTCTTGATGAAATACAAATCTGAAGCTTTTGAAAATTCAAAGAGTTCAGAAATGAAGTAGAGAAACAACTTGGCAAAGTATTAAGATACTTCGATCTGATCGGGGTGGTGAATACTTAAGTCAGAGTTTCAAGATTATCTTAGGGACAATGGATATTGTCCCAATGGACTCCGCCGTATACACCACAGCATAATGGTGTATCTGAGAGGCGCAACCGAACCTTGATGGAACATGGTTAGGTCGATGATGAATCATGCAACTCTTCCAAAATCCTTTTGGGGCTATGCACTTAAGACAGCTGTTTACCTGCTAAACAAGTCCTGACCAAGGTAGTCTCTACTACTCCATATGAGAGGTGGAATAGTAAGAACCCACTTAACTCACCTTAAGATATGGGGTTGTCCTGCTTATGTGAAGCGGACTGTATCAGACAAATTGGATGCTAAGTCTGAATAAATGTCTATTTATTGGATACCATAAGGAAACGAAGGGTTACCAATTCTATCATCCCTTGGAACAAAAGGTGTTTGTTTCAAGGCATGCTATATTTCTGGAAAAAGAATTTCTTTTACAAGAAAACAGTGGGAGTGGCATTGAACTTGATGAAGTACAAGAAACTCCAATAGACATTACAGAGACACCTAGTCTAGACCCACAACCAATAACTCATAATGATGAGCTATCAGTTAAACCTAAAACAACACCACCTCTTCGTAGGTCTGATAGGACACGCAATGTTCCAGAGAGATACGGATTTCTCATAAGTGAATCGAATGACGTGTTACTCATAAGCGATGACGAACCTATCAGTTATGAAGATGTTCTGAAAAGTTCAGAAAGGGACAAATGGCTTGAAGCCATGAAGTTGGAAATGGATTCCATGTACGAAAATCAAGTATGGGACTTGGTTAACCCACCTAAAGGGATTAAGCCCATAGGGTGCAAGTGGGTTTTCAAGAAGAAAACCGACATGGAAGGTAATGTTGTTACCTTTAAGGCTAGATTAGTGGCAAAAGGATATCGTCAGAAACAAGGAATTGATTATGACGAAACCTATTCGCCAGTAGCTATGCTTAAATCCATTCGGATGCTCCTGGCCATAGCAGCTCATTATGATTATGAGATATGGCAAATGGATGTGAAAACAGCTTTCCTTAATGGAAACCTGCTTGAGGATGTATACATGATACAACCTGAAGGTTTCACATCGGTTGATAAAACCAAAATACGTAAGCTTCGGCGATCCATATATGGACTGAAGCAAGCATCCAGGAGCTGGAACATCCGTTTTGATGTGACAATCAAAGAGTTTGATTTCTCACAAAATCCAGACAAACCTTGTGTGTACAAGAAGGTTAGTGGGAGTGTAGTCGTATTCCTAGTATTATATGTCGATGACATATAACTTATAGGAAACGATATATCAGTCTTGCAGTCAGTTAAAATTTGGTTGTCCAAAACTTTCTCCATGAAAGATCTGGGAGAAGCAACCTATATCCTTGGGATTAGAATCTATAGAGATAGATCAAAACAGTTGCTTGGTCTTTCGCAGTCTACATATATAGACCGAGTGCTAAAAAGGTTTAGCATGTCGGAATCCAAGAAAGGTTACCTTCCCATCAGGCATGGGATCAACCTTTCAAAGTCTATGTGTCCGCGCACAGAAGACGAGAGGATTTGCATGAATAAGATTCCTTATGCATCCGCGATAGGATCTATCATGTATGCTATGTTATGTACTAGACCCGATGTATCATATGCTCTGTGCGTCACGAGCAGATACCAGTCTGATCCAGGAATGGATCATTGGGTGGCTGTCAAGACAATCCTTAAGTACTTAAGAAGAACTAAGGATGTGTTCCTAATATATGGAGAAGGAGATATGGTAATACGTGGGTATACAGATGCTAGTTTCCGGACAGATAAGGATGCCTCCAAATCTCAGTCTGGATACATATTTACTTTGAAAAAAGGTGCAATAAGTTGGAAGAGTTCCAAACAAGACACCGTAGCGGATTCTACCCGGAAGCAGTCTAGATGAAGAAGTTTGTCTCAAAACTTGGTGAGGTTCCAACCATTGATGAAGCAATACCGGTTTATTGCGACAACAATGGAGCTATTGCACAAGCAAAGGAACCAAGGTCTCATCAGCGATCCAAACACATGCTCCGCTGCTATCATCTGATCAGAGAGATTATAAGTAGGAATGATATACAAATTGAGAAAATTCCTACTGATAGGAATTTAGCGGATCCTTTAACTAAGGCCTTGCCTCAAAGCAAGTTTGAGGGTCATGTTAGAGCCTGTGGTATTGGATACCGTAGCGATTGGCATTAGGCCAAGTGGGAGTTTGTTAGTAATATGAGAGAAGTGTCCTAAGGCAATCGCCTTATGATTGTAATCATTTACTTTAATAAATGAATATTCACTATTTGAGTATACATGTTCGTGTATTTGATTGAGATCTTAAACTCATTTACTGAATGTCCGCAATACAATTCACAGCATGAGAGAATTTGTGATGAATTCACAACTAGTGATTATCTCTACATGTGCAATTGTGAAGTATTGAAATTGTCCCTAGTCGATGAATTGATAAATACGAACACTATCAATTCTGTTGAGACTAGCATGGGTTATTCTCTAATCAGTTGATTCTCACTGGCTGGTGACATTGGGATGTCCGGAGATAAACATGGATGCTAGTTAAGGGAACTAGTTCATTGGAGTGACTGGCTGTAAAACTTCATATGGGAATCTACATGTAGATATGTCAATGAAGTTCTTACTGCAGCTTAAGTGTGATGTTCCTTTGACTTGCGGTGTTCAAGTCATCTTGGTCATGGAGACTTATACTTTGACATTTTAAGCAAGCATCTCTAAAGAGGTGTGGACCCAGGATGATTGGGTATAAGCCGAAGTGCCCGAAGATGTTTAAACAGCCTACAAAGGATTCACCACTCCTTGCGAGGAGATGTATACCCAAGGCCTATCGTCGGATTGTTACTCGAAGCCTCTGGCTAGAGCATAACATGTTCCGAGTATGAATCTCTAGGAAACATGAGAGTAATTAGAATCCCTTGGACGAGAAAGACATTAGTTGGGCTAGGTGTGACGTAGTCAGCCTAGTGGGGACTGACACATAAAAAGACCGTGTCCTGAACCAAGTGGGTATAAGATGGTGAAGGGAATGAGGCACGACTCATTATAGCTGCTGAAGGGTTTCAGAATTATTTCTGAGGTCAACCGTTGATCTTTCGATTAATTGGGGATCATGATGTACTACTAGGTGTCACTCATGATCGTTCTATAATTGGTTAATTATAGTCGGCCAACATAAATCGAAAGCCTATTTAGTCTCACGCACTACGAGTAATCCGAGGGATTTAAAACGAGTTGAAAAATTAGATTTTCCAATCAAGAGAAATAAGTCGAATCTGAATAATCAGAGGCGCATCGGAAGCTTGAAATGGCCAAGTCTTTTGAAGGCTTATTGGACGAATTAAAAGAGTTTAATTCGCGAGGAGGAAGCTCGGCGCCAAAGAGGGTCCCCACCCGCTTTGGTTTGGCCGACCACAAGAAGGAGGGAAACCAATTTATTTGGTTTAAATTATAAAATAAATCAAGCGCAATTTGTTTTATAAAATTATGGATAAATAAATTTATATAAAGAAATTTATATAAATAAATTTATATAAAGAAATTTATTTTCATGGAAATTTAAATAAACCTTGGATTGGTTTATTTTATAAAATCAATTATGAATTGATTTTTCCATAATAAGAAAAATTTATATAATAAATTTATTCTTTTTATGGAAATTAAAATGAACCATGGATTGGTTTATTTTATTTTATAAAATCAATTATGAATTGATTTTCCATGATAAGAAAATTTATATAATAAATTTATTCTTTTTTATGGAAATTAAAATGAACCATGGATTGGTTTATTTTATTTTATAAAATCAATTATGAATTGATTTTTCCATGATAAGAAAAATTTATAATAAATTTTATTCCATAATAAAAGGGGAGACATGGTTGTTTTTATTATAAATAGAGTTATAATAAAAACTTGGTATAACGGAATAATTCATAGAAAATTTATAAAGATAAATTTCTTATGAAAATTTCCATTAAGAGGAGACTTGGCGATAAAGAGGCTACTATATAAAGGTGCATAGGCAAGGCTTGGAAATCAATTCAAGTGATCAAGGATTCTTGCCTAGCCTCTCTTCCTCTCCTTCTCTCCCTCTCCCTCTAGGGCCGGCGCCCTCTCCATCCCTCTAGGGCAGGCGCCACCTTCCCTTGCCGTGAGCCACCACCAAGACGAAGCGGGGCGCGACTCCTTCCTTCCTCCCAGAATCTTGATTCCATTTTTCTTTTGGTGGTTAGTTTTCCATCTCTCTCTCTTGATATTCTTGTCGTGCCTTTGGAGAATCTAGTAGTTCTCGTCGGCACGAAACTCATGGCTTTGCGAAGTCATCCCGAAGAGAACTCGGCGTGGACGCGAATAGAGGCGGAGCTTCCAAGGGACGCTACGGTTGGATCTCGTCCCTTACTTCGAGTTACGCGAGGTATTGAGTAAATTAGTTTACTTTCTGCAAAATTTTAATTTATGATCATGTCCACACATCATAAGGTTGCATGCTAGATACGTGGTTAAAATAATTTGAGAAATTATTTATGCTAATTCATCCGCTGCACGTAATTATTTTTTTTTAAATTACGAACCCGTATCCATGTCGCCATGCACCCGGTCCCAACAGTGTGTACTTCCCCAACGGAAGACACATAATCGGAAATAATTTTCTTAGTGTCGTGTAATGATAAACACTTAAATACAAATCTCCCTCTTTTTGATGTTTGACAATAACTTAAGTTAGATTGGTTTAAGGTGCTAACTTACCATCCTTGGGATCAAAAAATGAAAAAAAAATGATATAAGTTTTGAAACTACATTTTTGATTTTTGGGAGAAAATTTTTCTAACTTAAGCACACCTCTCCCCCTTTGTCATACATCAAAAAAAAACACAAGAAAATACTTGCACCAACAACGAAAACTTTTGGTTCTTTTTGAAAATACGTAGTGCAAATTTTTGAAAGCATTGTATTTTGAATGATATATTACATTTTTTGAAAAATGCATAATTCTGAACAAGACATTTTTGTTCGTGCTCGAAGAGTACAAGTACTTTGAAAGATTATGTAGTTTTTGAAAAATATAAGTACCTTTGAAAAATGTATTGAATTTTACATTGAATATTTTGCAAAATTAAGTACTTTTTGAAAGAATATTAGGCTTTGAAAGACATAAGTACTTTTGAAAACATAATATTTTACATGACTAGGTTTCTTTTCCAGTCTGACACAATCCTAGGAAACCCTGTTAACTACAAGGACATTTTCCTAAGTGCCATGGAAATTCTTCAAACTCAAGTAAATATTAAAATAATTTTATAAGTCACACAAATTCTGAAAAATAGAATAATAGGATGTAAGTTAATTTTCAAAAATGTATGAATTTTTGAAGTCATGATACTTGACTTGGATTATCTTCTAATCTGACACAATCATAGGAAACCTTATTGACTACAAGGACATTTTCCTAAGTGTCCTGGAAGATTTTCCAAGCTCAAGATAAACAATTTTTTTTAATTGATCAAAACCAGATGAATTTTGAAAATACTGGTATTTTTAAGGAGAAAAAAAATGTTAATATTTCGAAAGAATACTTATGTTTTTAGCAAGATTTAGAAGATATAGTTCAAGGAAACATGTTATTAAATAATTCTTTTAATTTGACCTCCCCTAAACTTGACTCAGTCCTAGGAAGCTTGTTGACCACAAGTACTCTTCCTCTGAGTCTTAAAGTTTGATTCAGATCAAAAGAATAATCTAACAATAATTTAACACTTGTCAGAAGGTTGACTCAGACTCCCCCTAAATCTGACACGTCCTAGGAGTCCTTTTAGATCATGAAGTGGACCTTCCTCTGTGTCTTTACAGTTTATCAAAATCAAATGAATATCAATTTTTAGAAATATAGATTTTGAAACCACAATTTGGAAAGAAGATAATTTGGAAACCATATGTGATAGAAGTTAAGGTGCAGTTTTTGAAAAATGTTTTTAACGAAAAGAACAAAACACTCCCCCTGCATCCAACACCGTTTGACTCTATCTAAGTACCTTAAGGAACTTTAGTGTTGTCCTAAGAGGCTTGTGTCTAATTGAGTGAGTGAAACAATTTTCAAAAGAATATAATTTTTGAAAGCATATACTGTATTGGCAATCAACAAGCATGAAATCCATACAAACATTATTATGTTGAAGCACTATTTTGAAAATATATTTTTAGGAAAATATTATAACAATTTTGAAAAATAATTTTGAAAAATATTTTTCAATTCATTAGTCCTTAACATCTCACTCATTTTAGATGTATCAATACAACAAGCATGGTTGCCTTATAGGTGTATTGTGAGATGCTTGAATCATTTTTCTTAATTTATTATTAACTCTAAGATTTAATTGAAGCTTGTGCTAGATTTGAATTTGACATGAAGTAACTTGAATTTGAATTTCAAAAATTGGCTTCCAGGTCTTGGCGAGGCACTAGGCCTTCTTTAGCCGTAGCCTTATTAGATCATCAACTCTTTCCTTGACAAAGCCTTTTAATGAAATTTCATTTTCAGAATTACTTTTAGAAAAATTCTGGTCTAACTAGTTTGGGTCTTGGATCGGTAGCTTCGGCTAGTTTCACCAATCTAAAGAGACCAAGTAGAGTATACTTGACCTTATTAGAAGAGGCTTCCCTAAGGTACTATCATCTCACCGCCACCCAATACTATGTTGTTCAAGTTTCAATTATTCTTTTTCCTATAGTCATTCTAATATATGCATAAAATTTAAATATGAATGACATGTCATCTATTTAAAAGAAGTAGCAAATGCATGACATGACAATTATGCATGAGTCAAACAAGTCCAATCATTTTATTTAAGTTTCTAATGATGTATCAAATTCCCGATTTGATACATGTCGTGTGAACCTGCGAATATGTCAACCCACTTTGACATATTTAACGTTATTAATTTTAATTGTTATAGTTTTGGGTAAAATTTTATTTTAGTTCAAGTTTAACTTGTTTAACGATTAGTTAGAGATTATATTGATTAAGGATTAATTAATTAAGAATTAATTGATGTTGAATTAATTGAATTTGAATTAATTAAGATTAAATTATTAATTAATTGAATTAATTTGAATCAAGTAAGATTTAATTAACATTAATTAAGATTTAATTTAAATTTAATTTAATTTGAATTTAATTTAATTTAATTTAATTTAATTAAGATTTAATTCGAATTTAATTAAGATTTAATTCGAATTTAAATTAAGATTTAATTAATTTGAATTTGATTAATTAAGATTTAATTAATTTGAATTTGAATAATTAAGATTTAATTAATTCGAATATGTATAATTAAGATTTAATTAATTTGAATTTGAATAATTAAGATTTAATTAATTTGAATTTGAATAATTAAGATTTAATTAATTTTCGAATAATTAAGATTATAATGATTAATTAATAGTTGTGGGTTTAAGTTCATCATTTTCATTATTTCGAAAATTTCTTCTTCATCTTTATCTATCTTTTCAAGTTTTTCTAATAATTCAGATTTATTTGAACCTTTGTGAATTTTATTAACTATGACCTTTATCTTAGATAGTTCCATATCCTCCTCAAGATTAGATTTTTCAATATCCTCAAGGCAGGTGAGTAAAATGGGTCGCTAGTTAAAGTTTTGTAGTAACTTTCAGGATTATCTATAATTAAGTTATTATCTAGAAGAATTTTATCTTCAAAATTATCCTTAGAATTATCTTCAAAAGTAATTTCAGGATTATCTCCAGAATTATCTTTATTAACTTCAGAGTTATCTTTAGAATTTTTAAATTCGAATTCAGAGTTATACAACGGATTTTCAAATTTGAATTCATAATTATCCAATTTGAATTCGGATCTATCCTTAGGATTTTCGAATTTGGATTCGGGATTAATTTCATATTTAAGTTCAGAATTAATTTTATCGTTATCCGTAGAATTATTAGAGTTCATTCCAGATTTGAGTTCAGAATTAATTTTAGCAATTAATGAATTGGTATTAATGATTAAACAATTTATTTCTAACATTTTAGCCATATTCACATTTTGTCACTTGTCATTCAAAATATCTACTTGACTATGCAGTAATTCTAACTTATCAGGGAAATTATCTAAATTGTTAACAGACATTGCAGGAATTTGTAAAACTTTTGGAACATAAATCTTACGTACCTTCGCAGGACACTTGTTTTTGTAGTGTCCGTACTTCTCGCATTTGAAGCATCGTATGTGATCCTTGTTTTTCCGGACTCCTGGCGCTAGTGCCCCCTTTGTCGCCGGTGGTGTAGATCGAGTCTTACGAGTAGGGCACTGATTTTTATAGTGTCCTCTCTCCCTGCATGTGAAGCACATGATATAAAATTTAAAAATAGACATTTAAATAAAATATACCTGATTCACCCTTGAGCTCCCCCTCAACTTCTGGCGACGTTGCTCCGTCGGCGGTTAGTCCGGTGAAGAACGGCTCGGCTCTGATACCAATTGTAGGACCGGTGCCGTCGATAGAGGGGGGTGAATATCGATCGTGAAAATCTTGTAGTGAAAACTTCGTAAAACGTTCGATCTACTCAGAGCGTTAGTGCAGCGGAATAATAAATAAAAATAAAAGCAAGACAAAGACACAGCGGGATTTATTTACTTGGTTCCCAACCCCCCAGGGTCAGTACGTCCAAGGCCTATGTACTCAGCGTGAGTCCACTATAGGTCTCCTTTCCAGAATTTCCGGAGGCGGAGAAAACTCGTCTTACAGTGTACAATTACAAGCACAAGTACGAAAAAGTAAGTATGAAATAATAGACGCAAACCGAACAAAACAAGGTTGAAGCCCGACCGATCTGGACCTCCGAAGTGCCACTTCCTCCTGGAGCCTCCCGATCGTACAGCCTCATCTTTAGAGCGTTTTTGTCGGTCAGAGTGATCAGAATGGTACTTACCAGTTGTTGTTGAAGCAGAGGGGTCAAAGCCCCTTTTATAGCACTCCTGCGGGCGCCCTGGACGCTGGGGGCGCCTCGATAAACCCGGTCAAACCTTATCCCCGCGCCGACCTCTCCGCAGCTGATAAAACCTTTGACCAGGGCACCCCGGACCTCCCAGGCCCCCCTCATGAGGGCTTATCTGTGTTTCAGGCTCGAAGCTGCAAATACAGCTTTGAACCCGGGCGCCCCGGACGCTCCGGGCGCCCCGGACGCTCCGGGCGCCCCGGACGCTCCGGGCGCCCCGCTTGACACTTGTTCTGCCTGCTTCACTTAACTGCACTTTTTCTTCTTTGTTTTGGGCGCCCCCACTGATGGGGGCACCCTGGATGCATGGGGGCGCCCTACTTCAGGGCTTCCAGCAGCCTGCTTTGTCTTTCAATCCTGGTACCTGCAAGATACACAAATACAAAGCACATATACATATAATATTATCCTTAAGGACTTGGTTCGGACTTCGGATCTCCACGAAACCCTAGGTCAAACCGGCACAAGTTCCCATCCCCGAGAACTTGCCCTTCACCTACTCCTTTTAGGAGACGGTTGCCACCCATCCCTTCGGGTGGACTTTTGCTTAGCTTTCGATACTTCCGGACCTCGAGACGCCCAAACCCTGACCCGTCTCTACTCCTGTCCTTAGTCATCACTCAGCTAAGTTACTCAGTCCCTTGGACCAAGACTTCATTCCCTAGCAGTTCTTCGCCAGGTGCCTAGCAGTCCTTCGCCAGGTCTTCATTCCCTAGCAGTCCTTCGCCAGGTGCCTAGTAGCCCTTCGCTAGGTCTTCTATGCCTAGCAGCCCTTCGCTAGGTGCCTAGCAACCCTTTGCTAGATCTTCTATGCCTAGCAGCCCTTCGCTAGGTGCCTAACAGCCCTTCGCTAGGTCTTAGGGTTTCGATGCCTAGCAGCCCTTCGCTAGGTGCCCAGCAGCCCGTCGCCAGGTCTTAGGGTTCCGATACCTAGCAGCCCTTCGCTAGGTGCCCAGCATCCCTTCGCCGGGTCTTAGGGTTTCGATGCCTAGGTTAACTAGGACTTTTCTTCAACATAGGTTACTTCTCCTTTGCTCCCCTTTGTCTGTTTAATATATCACTGACTTAAGTATATTGTCAAACATTAAAACACTTAAAGAGGAACATCATTGACGCAACTTGCACCAACAAGTGGGTGACGAAGCCATGGGTCAGTGGGTGACGAAGCCTCCTGTTGACGTGCAGAAGGAAGGCATAAGAAGAAGATGGTGAAGTAGAGAGGAGAGGAGAGACAACCGTGAATAGAGCAAAGGGTTGCTGCTGAGTTGTGTTTCTCTGTATTCACTTCTTGCTTTAGCTATCTGTTTGATCTATTGTGTGAGCTTCCCTCTCGAGTCTCCTGTGCTTCATCTGTATATTTCTGAGATGATTGTGGAGAGATTACTCCACCGAGAAGGAGAAGTTCTATTAACCGGATTCATTCCGGGGCTTGATCTGCCGACGATCAAGGGATCGCTCACCTCACGGGCACGCCAAGGGATAGGGGCAAGTTATCCCTGAACCTTGTAAATCTCCTGTGTTAGCGTCTGGTTTGTTTTCTTTCTGTTTTCTTTCTGTTCTATTTTTCCGCTGCTAACCTAAATGTAGAAAGAATCAAAAGAAGCCAAAGCTAGAAGAGAGGGTTTTTAGTGGTTGGCTATTCACACCCCCCCCCCTCTCTAGCCATCCTAGATCCAACAAGTGGTATCAGAGCCTGGGGCTCTTTCAAACGGATTAACACCCAAAGAGCAAAGAGGATGGCTTCGAGAGAAGGCTTCAGCACCAACAGACCACCTTTCTTCGATGGAGCAGATTTTCAATATTGGAGATCAAGAATGGAGTATTATCTGAAAACCAACATTGGAATGTGGTTTTCAGTCAAGGAGGGATTCTCTCCTCCGAAGGATGCTGAGGGCAAGGAGCTTGAGTTCTCAAGATGGTCAGCCGAACAAATCAGAAAGGGTGAGGCTGATGCTAAGGCAGTGATCACCCTGCAGTGTGGGATGACCAAGGATCAACTCATCAAGGTTGATCCTTTCTCAAGTGCCAAAGATCTATGGAACAAGCTCATAGAGCTACATGAAGGCACTCGAGACTCTCGGATAGCAAAGAGAGACCTCTTCCTCAACCAACTCCAGAACCTCTCTATGAAAGAAAATGAAACTGTAAGTAAGCTTTATGGTCGGTTCAACGAGATTCTCAACTGCTTGTACTCAATCAATGAAAAGGTCGAGAATCGTGACCTTGTAAGGTATGTACATAAGTCATTTCCTAGGAATGCTTTGTGGTTATCCATGGTGGATGCCTACAAGGTATCTAAGGATATTTCCACTGTTAAATTAGATGATTTCTTTTGTGAAATGGAACTACATGAGATTGCTAACATAAATCCAAACGAGAAGGGTATTGCTCTTGTAGCAGGGGACAAAAAAAAAAGAAGAAGGAGAAGAAGGAAGAGAAGGAGGAGAAGAACATGTTGTTGCAGGAAGCACCATATCAAACCTTGTTTTGATATTGGCAAAGGATTCAAAGTTAAGTACTATTTGTGATCTAACAATGTTCACTGAGTGTGCAGAAAGAAGTCCTAGCGAAGGACTGCTAGGCACCTAGCGAAGGGCTGCTAGGAGTTGAAGTCCTAGCGAAGTGCTGCTAGGCACCTGGCGAAGGACTGCCAGGAAACAAAGTCCTAGTGAAGGGCTGCTAGGCACCTGGCGAAGGACTGCCAGGAAACAAAGTCCTGGCGAAGGGCTGTTGGGCACCTAGCGAAGGACTGCTAGGCATCGAAACCTGAAGACCTGGCGAAGGACTGCTGGGCACCTAGCGAAGGGCTGCTAGGAGTCGAAGACCCAGCGAAGGACTGCTAGGCACCAGGCGAAGGACTGCTTGGTACCGAAGACCTGGCGAAGGATTGCTAGGCACCAGGCGAAGGACTGCTTGGTATCGAAGACCTGGCGAAGGATTGCTGGGCACCAGGTGAATGACTGCTTGGTACTGAAGACCTGGCGAAGGACTGCTAGGCACCTGGCGAAGGACTGTTGGGCAAAAGTCCAACCGGAGGAGCCGGTTGGCAACAGGTAAATTCTCCTGAGAGGAGTAGGTGAGGACGTGTTCCCCGTCGAGGGAACAGTAGGAGTCGGTTCGACCTAGGGTTCCATTTTGGAGACCCAAAGTCAGAACCAAGACAGCTACGGCTGTAAAATTCACTAACATTCTTGCTTTGTTTTGTGTGGTACTAACCCTGGATGCAAGACCGAAGAAACGAGTTTCTGCAGCTCAGAACGCCCCAAAGGAGAAGGGCAGCAGCTGGGTAGGGCGCCCCGGAGGTCTCGGGCGCCCCCAAGGTGAAGGCAAGACAAGCTGAGCAAGTAACACTTCGGAAGCTCACTGGGGCAGGCGCCCCCAAGCTCCCGAGCGCCCCCAGTGTCCCGGGCGCCCCGGATGCCTCGGGCGCCCTGGGTCCAAGCCAACAAAGCAGATAGAGTTCAAGTCAGCAAGAAACCAGCCGACCAAGTCAATCCGGGCGCCCCCTGCTTCCCGGGCGCCCCCGTCAAACCTCGAGCCCGATCCTGAAGGGATAAAGGCTGACCGAGAGGTTTGCAGATCGAGTGACACGTGGAGGACGCCGCCAGCGTCCCGGGCGCCCCCAGGTGCACTATATAAGGGGCTCGACCCCCAAGGCTTCTGAGACAACACTTCCAATACCAATATGCTCTTCGACTCAAGCGCTATGCTCCAGAAACCTCCCATCTCGAGATTCAAGTGCCGACGACGACCCTCTGCTCCGAAGCACAATCCACACCGGGCGTCAGTAACGAAGAGTTTAATTTTTAGTTTACTGTACTACAATTGTAATATTTTTCTGTAAACATTTGCACACATATAGAATTGCCCGCAGAAAACGGTCAACGACCGTGGGCCTTGGAGTAGGAGCCGACTACTGGCCGAAGCCTGAAGTGGTAGAGTCTTGGCAAAAGTCCAAGGTGGTGGAGTTTTGGCAATAGTCCAGTTGGGTCCATGGGGATGACAACTAGTCAAAGTCCAAGTTGGTAGAGACTTGGCAAAAGTCCTGGTGGGTTAAAGAGTTGAGTAAATCTACACAAGGTAAGTGAGATAAGTCACTGGAGGAGCGAATTTCAGTGAGGATGAGTCCCAGTTGGGACTTTAGGAATGGTCCAACTTATAACCATTTTGGATCTCTAAGTTGAGGCCTTTATCCTGGTCTTGGAAAGACAGGGTATATTTAATACTGAAGTCAATTAGTCCATATTGTATGTTTACTAATCTTATTTTGTAGGGTATACTTAGTTTTTGGACTAACATGGTTTTGTAGGGATTTTTCTACAAAAGTTCCCTCGGATGAATAGTATCTGAGATGCCTTAGTTTGGATTGGAGTTGCCTTAGGTTGTTGAGAGAGGCTTCGTATAGTCTGCGCTAAAGATGAGAATTCAGTGAACTTAGGCACCTCAGTTTAGATCCGAGGTGGCTCAGTTGGGAACTTAGGTGCCACACTTGGGAACTGAGACGTCTTCCAAAGGATAAGTAGCGAGAGCAATGGCTTCAGATCAGGATCAGATTTGTCTGATCTGAGACGTCTCAGTTGGGAACTGATATCCTTTATAAGGGTGTCTTACCGAGGGCTCAGGACAAGTATTCACTCTACATCTTTCAAACTTACGCACTCATCCTGCTACTTCCCCTTCTTCCTACTGTGGCCCCGCTTTGACACAACTACATCCGACCGTTGCTGGAAGATCAACAACAACACATGAGCTAATTGAAATTCTATATATGTGTTGGGTAACGCTATTATTTACTTGTACTTAAATTATATCAAGTAGGAAGTGTAGGGTTGTTACACTTCTTGCTCATCTTTTTATACTCGATCACTCTATCGGGAATTTACTGGTAGATGGTATTAGTGGATTGTCCGTCGAAAAGGTCCAAGGAACCTAGGCCTTGTAGTAGGGGTCGTCGAAGGCTCCAAAGCAAATAAAACCGACTTGTGTTCTTATATTGATTTTTCGTTATTCTCCGCTACACACTCACAGTTTCTTTCATTCGAAAAAGCGAAATGTTTTTAAAGACACATGATCCCCCCCTCTCACATGCAACGGTCCTATAACCTCCTCAAGGAGTGAGAAAATCTGATCCTCAGACTTAGTCAACTTATTAATAAATATTTAACTAGTTTGCATAATTGAAATTTCGAAAGTAAATTTACCTCGGGTTCTTCGTACTCTGACTCTGACATGAGCTTAGACTCTAGCTCGGATCTTGCCATTAATGCTAGGTGGCTTGAATGTTTTGGTTCATCCAGATCTGACTCATCCGATGATTACTCGTCCCAAGTCGCTTTCAGGGTCTTTCCTTCTTCTAGACTTGGGCTTCTCATCCTTTAGGTTTGGGCACTCATGCTTGTAGTGACCTTTCTTGTTGCACCCAGAGCATATAATCTCCAATCTTGGTGTGTTTGATATACTTGGTGCTCTTGTTGGATACTTCTTGGTTCTTCTCTTAGCAAACATCCTTCGGACCATGTTTCCTAATTCTTCTTCATTAGGTGAGTCAGAGTCTGATTCAGACTCGGACTCAATCTTTGATTTTAATTTGACCTTGGCCTCTTTACTTTATCATGCATACAAAGCAATACATTTCTCAACCAGACCCAGGTTAGTTTGCTCATGTAATTCAAATTCACAAAAAAGTTCATCTAATTTTATAATAGAAAGATCCTTCGAAACCTTATAGGTATCTACTATAGATTCTCATAAGGCATTTCGAGGGAAAGAGTTTAAGGTATATCTGATTACATCGTTGTTTTCGAGATGGTGAGCGATTATGTGTAGTCCATTGATGATATCCTTTATTCTTGCATGGAGTTGGGTGACGCTTTCTCCGGGTAATATTTTAATATTAAATAATTAATTTTAAAGTAAATCCCATTTTGTTACCTTGGAGTCATCCATTCCTTCATGTAGCTTGACTAGTTAGTCCCAAAGTTTTTTGGTGTTGTCGAATGGTCCGACTAGGTTGAGTTCTTCATTCCTTAGGCCACACTGAAGCATGTTCATGGCTTTGTAGTCAGTTTGGACCCGTCTTTTTATATCTGGTGTCCACTTCTCCGGATCTATGATATCTTCATCTTCAGTTGGAGGGGTGTAGCCCTATTTGATGCTTATCCAATGGTCGATGTTGGCTTTTAGGAAGCACTCTATGCATTTCTTTCAGTAGTTGAAGTCGTCACCGTTGAACAATGGGGCATTGCTATACCCTTCCAAATAGGAGTTCGCCATACTAGTAATACAAAAATTAAAACAAAAGAGTTTCCATGACTTTTGTCATGGGATTAATAGTGCATTAAGAATTAAAAGAATGCTAAGAAAGAAAAGAAAGAAACTAAATGCTTAGAAAGATCGTTAGATCTTTTTAGAGCAACCTTGCTCTAATATCAATTGTAAGATCATAGGAGATAGAGAGAGGGGGGGAGTAAATGTCGTTCGATCGAAAATTCTTTCTTTTCGTATACATAAAACAAAGACAGAGTAAAGTAAAATAGTGAAAACATAAGACACATTTCTTTTTACTTGGTTCGGATCCTTTGACGACTCCTACTCCAAGACCCACAATCCTCGACTACTCTCGATAGGTAATCCACTAATTTTTCTCTAAAAATCATTCGGAGAAAACAATGTCATACAAGATATAGAGGAGACTAGCAACACCCTGCTAACTCCTCTTGCGATGCAAGTACAAGTACAAACAGTAATTAAATATACCGATAATAATCATAGACGATGAGTACGCAATCGGTGAGCTTTCCGACGTCGAAGCAGTAGATCTAAAGTAATTTGTTGATGCAAAAAGTGGGAATGAGGTGAGTAGAAGTGATGATGAGTAGGTTCGCCTCAAGTTTCTTATATAGGCCTCTATCCGTCGACTAAAAAACTCTTCAGTCGATTGATAGGATCGGTCGATTGACCCTTTGTTCAGTCGACAAAAGTCCGCACCCTTCCTTTTTTCTCTGGTCAGCTGTCATAGCATTTTATGTGATTCGTCAACCTAACCCCTAACGGGTTGACGGATAAAGATCCTCCATATACGTGCCCGCGCCATGCGATATATGGATCCGTCGACGAATAACTCTGGAATCATATTGAATCTAGCTTCACGATTGTTTGCTTAAGCTTGATCAGTTGACTGATCCAATGATTAATCGACTGATTTGATAGTCAACTGAGTTTGACTTCATGCAGAAGAGTGTTAGCATAGCAATAATGTATAAAATAATTAACCCTGCAAAACAGAGATTAGAACAGGTAAATAAAGGAATGCATGAGTAATCGACAGTCGCAACTATCCTAATCTCAACTTTGAAACCTCCATAGGTTTCTATAGTTAGATCAGCACCTAAGGCTGCCCTAGAGGGACACGACCTCACAACTCTCTCCTCCAGAAGCTTACCTCACTCACCTGCCAGACATCGAGTCTCCTAGACCTGTTTGGACTTCATCTTGGTTTTGTATCGGCTCACCAGGGCTTCCACTTGCTCGGTATCAGGTCCTCCAAACCTACCGAGACTTCCTGCCAGATGTCCACCCATTTGAACTTCTTGCTTGGTTTTCACGATCTGCCAAGACATCCTATCTAGTATCAGGTCTTCCAAACCCACTAGGGTTTTACTAAGATAATCTTCCTACACACTAGATCAACACATTAGATAACAACAAGACTTAACTGTGACCTTTTGTTAACATCAAAACATAGGTTCAACTGTGATGCACTCTGCACCAACAGGACTCACGCCTCCTTCAATTAGACTTGAATGAGAGACTTGCGATGTAGTGCATAGAAAGGAGGGCATGTGGATAGCATGGGCATTTTGGGAATTTCCCTTTTTCCTTTTTTGAGGGTTTTGGGGGCTTCCCTTTTCTCTCCCGCAATCATGTCGCTGACCTCCTCCTCTTCTCCCTCATGCACCATCTCTCCCCTCTTCTTCATTCTTCCTCACATCTTCGCCACCAGCCGGACCACGCCGCATGCACATCACCGCCAGGAGGCCCTATTATGCTAGGACTCCACCCGTTTCTTTTGGCCGCTTACGCCTCACAACGTAGAGGTCAACACCGCCTCTCCCTCTCATCTCTTCCTCGTCGCCATGGCCAATCACCACCACTAGAATAGCAGCCGCTCTCTTCCTCACACCGTCATCGTCAAAGCGAGGCTCCAATCTCCCTCTCCTTAACGAATCTAACCCTTTCCCTCACTACCAGCTATGCTGACGCTGATCCAACATAGATTTGCCATTGCCATCGCCATCGCCATCACCGTAGGTATAGACCCCGCTGTCGGCGTAGACTCCGCTGTCGGATCTCACCAGAGATGCCACCTTATGCCTCACAGTTGTTATAGCCATTCCCAACACATAACCGGTGACTGCCACTGCTAACGGCACAAATTCTCCCACTGCCAGTCCAGATCCAGTCACCACCACCGCCCCCAACGCTCAACCAATCGCTGTTGTATTCCGACCTTCATGCTACTATTGTGTTCTGGCCTTTGAGTCGTCCAACCTTCAAGCTATTGTTGTGTTCCAGCCTTGAACCATCCAGTCTTTGAACCACTGCTATGTTTCGACCTTCAAGCCATCTAACCTTCAAGTCATCCGGCCTTTAAGCCGCTATCATGTTTCAATCATCGAGCCATTGTCACAGCCTCTTGGCATGTGCCTTCTCCGGCTCCACGATCGGATACAAAGACCATATCTAATCGGCCCTACCACTCAGATGCTCCGGTCAGCCTTCACTCTACTCGACGCTTCTCCCAGGCCCAGATATCCCAATATTCTAGCACATATATTGACATGTCATGTGGAGCAGCGTGATTGACATAGCATGATCCTACGAGATCTCTAACAGTGCCAAACATGATAAATGAAACTTTCAGATACGATGATGGGGCTTCTTTCTTCTCATGATATGATATCATGTCAGAAGTACATCATTTCTTTTGACAATTGTAGATGTGACATCTCATTCTCTTAGGTTATAAAAAGTTTTGCCCACATGGGCTAGGGTATGGACACAATTACTTACATATGCTAGTGCATGTAGAGATACTTCTTACTTTACTACATTGTTCATCTTCTCCATATTTTTATATCATCGGAGACTAAATTGAGTGTTGGAGTGGAATGTCGGGGCAACCCGATCTCCTTCTAATACTCTGTCTACCTTTCTCTGTCTTCTAGCAACCTCGTAGGCGCTATTGATGAGAGACTTTCTGGCACTTCGATCTCCTTTTCTTGGTTTCTCTTAAAGGTCTAACGATTGAATCAACCTAGAAGATAGCACACCTCCTTCATCCTCCAAGTCATGGCGACTTGGTCCATATTCCAACCACATCATTGGCAGACAAGAGCAATGTTCAAGCAAAAATAATTTAAAACTAAATTAATTGCTCACGGGATATATATATATATATATATATATATATATATATATATATATAGGGTGTCTTATATTTAGGGTTTAGGATTTAAGAGATTTTTTATTTTTTAAAAATAAAAAAAAGAATTAAGGCACCCTTAATCACTCAGGCGTGGACGATCACGCAGCGTAGTATCCATAGGTTATTATATATATATATATATATATATATATATATATATATATATATATATATATATATATATATATATATATATATATATATATATATATATAGCTTGATGCCTCTGTTGGTGTAAAATGGCATCAGTGATGAACAGTCATCCTCTAAGGTTTCGATGTTCAACAATATACTTAAGTTAGTAATATATGTTAGACAAGGTAAGGGTTAGTCAAAGTGATCAAGGGTTAAACCAAACAGAACCTTATGTTTGGTAGGGTAAACCCAGGTTTGATCAGGTTGACAAAGGGTTAGCCAAACAGGATCTGATGTTTGGCAGAGTGAACTAAAACCCAAGGTTGGTCAATTTGACCAAGGGATTAAACCACACCGGACTTGAGGTGTGAAATTATATTTACCTAAAGATTGGAGGAAGTCTAGTCAGGATCATGATGATTAGCAAAGAAGTGATTTTGGTGAAAAAAACCCTGTTGAGTGAAGTCGAGTCCTAGCAAGGGAAGCTAGGTGGAAGAAATCCTAGTGAGTGAATCTAGGTGAACTAAAGCCTGGTGAACAAAACAAGCTAACTTGGGAAAGGGGCTCCCAGGCGCCTGAATGGATTCATGCGCTTGGTGACCCAGGCGCCCTGTATGGGTCAGGTGTCTGGGAAAGCCTACGACGGTCGGGTCAAGTTTTGACCACATGGCAGGCGCCTGAGAGCTGTTAGGCACCTGAGAAGGGATGCTTATCCCTGTAACGCCCCTCTCCCCTTACTCTTAACCTTAGAGGGAGGTCACAATTTCTTCTTCTCTTTTTTTCTTTTCTTTTACATTGCTCCTAGTCGACTGATGATAGGTGCAGTCGACTGGTGCCAGTCAACTCCTAGGCCAAATTACTCCCCCAATCTTTCTGTTCGAAAGTTGGCCTTGGACCAGTCGACTGGTGGAACTACCAGTCGACCGGTGCAGTCTACTCCACTTGATTTTCACTCCCCCAATGTTTCTGTTCCCTCGAATTCATTGAGGGCAGTCGACTGACACTAAGTGCAGTTGACTGGTAATTCTGGAAACTTGTTTCCAGAACTGAGAAACATGTCAAGGAGATCATGAATAACATTTTTACTGCTAACTATGATTATAGAACTCATAATCAAAATACTTGGACTAGATTATAAACCATCTAATGTAGTAAGCCATAAAACAACTCAATCTTATAATCTTTGCGGAATTAACACTACTATCATGAAACTTAAGCAATAACGATAAACTTAGAGCACTAGCAAGTCTCATCCCAAGTTCTCACTCCACGGTTCTGCCGCCACTGACACCAATCATCCTTCCATTAGCCTCCTTGACTTACATCCTTTCTTTACCTTTGTTTGCAGTAAAAGGATGTAAATTATAAGCAAATTGTTTAGTAAATAGATCATAATCTCACAAAACATGCAATCAATCTTTTACGTGCTCATGATTAAAAGAATGCTTACTTTAAAAACATATGGAACTAGAAATGTCATGCTTAACATGAATATGCTCATGAATACACTTGTAACAAATGCTTGCATTTGAAAACTTTGCTTGAACTAAAAAATACTTAACATGCTTGGAATAAATGCTTGCTTTTGAAAACTTGAAAACATGTATACTCTTATACTTTCAAATAGATAAAGATCCTGCTGTTGGACCCAACATAGTACCAATGCGCGCATCCCTAATAGGTTTCGGGGTAGCTACCCACCGAACCCTACTAGAGCGTCTCTACTAGGCTCGCCGAGATCTTTGTGGGCCTCGGTCTGGTACATGCCACTTAATCAAAGTAATATACTTAAAACTTGTAATGCTTGTACTTATAATGCTTACACTTTCCATATTCTTTGCACTTAAAAAGTAATGTTCCCAAAACTTATTTTGGGACACATCAAGACATTGGTCTTGTACTCATCAATGCACCTTGCGTGCCTTAGTCCCAGAACTCGTTCTAGGGCATAGTAAGATTTCCGTCTTATTCTGTACTTTTATCGAGCACCTTGCATGCCCAAATCCCAAAACTCATTTTGGGGCAAATCAAGACCTTGGTCTTGCTATACTCAGATCACACACACAAAAAGGCTTAGAACTATGAAAAACATACAAAGAACAACTTTTACTGCAGGTGAGTGATCTACTTACTTGGTGCTTACTAAACTCACTAGTACCGAGCATTAGATCTAACGCAGAACTATCTTCGGGATCTAACCCTTCATCCACATCCTTCGCACGGTCGCCGGAACATAGGCGCAAGGAGAAAGGAGAAACCCTAGTTCTCTTTCTCAAGAGGAAGAAGAAGAAGTGAGGAAACCTTTTGTTTTCTCTTCTTTCTATTCCTTTATATACTAAGTGGAAGTTGAAGCAACTTCCATGAAGATGTACTTAGGTGCTTACTTGCACATATCTTAAATTGTTTCCATATCCTAATGTGATGCTTTACCACCACCTAATTGAAACTTAAACTAATGTTAAACTAAGGGTCCTTGGTTCGAGCCTCGGCTATGACCCTTTTTACTCTACAAAAGAAATTTTTAAATTCCTTTTTATTTTGAAAAATTCTGGAAAATTTCCGAGCGTTACAATCCTCCCTACCTTATAAAAAGTTCGTCATCGAACTTAGAATAGCTCCGGATACTTTTGTCTCATGCTATCTTCTGTTTCCCAAGTTGCCTCCTCAAACTTCTGGTTTAGCCATTGAACCTTCACTAGAGGTACCTCTTTGTTCCTCAGTTTCTTGACTGCCCGATCTATTATCTGAATAGGTCGACTTTCATAACTGAGATCTTCTTGAACTTGTATCATCTGTGGCTCAATCACTTGGTTGGCATCGGGAACATGTTTCTTCGGCATTGAAACATGAAACACATTATGAATAGTTGACATCTCCGAAGGTAGCTCTAACTCGTAAGCTACTTGGCCAACTCTTTTCGTTACTAGGTAGGGTCCTATGTAACAAGGACTTAGCTTGCCTTTCTTGCCAAATCTCATTACCCCTTTCATGGGAGCTACTTTGAGGAAAACTGTATCATCAACCTCGAACTCTAGCGGTCTACATCGCACATCGACATAACTCTTCTGCCTACTCTGAGTAGTTTCTATCCTTTGGCAGATGCTCTTTATAGCTTCTGTGGTATCATTAATAAGGTCAGTCTGATACCCCATTTCTTTCTTTTCACTACTTTCATACCAACAGATAGGAGATCTGCACCTTCTACCATAAAGAGCTTCATAAGGCGTCATACCAATAGTAGCTTGGTAGCTATTATTGTAGGCAAACTCAGCTAAACATAAATACTTGCACCAACTGCCCTTGAAATCTATTGCACAAGCTCTGAACATATCTTCTAAATCTTGATTTACTCTTTATGTCTGCCCATCGGTCTGAGGATGGAAAGCTGTGCTAAATCTCAGTTTGGTGCCAAGTGTTTGTTGGTGCAGGAAGCACCATATTGAAGCTTGTTTTGATATTGGCAAAGGATTCAAAGTTAAGTTTATTTGTGATCTAACAATGTTCACTAAGTGTGCAGGAAAAGTCCTAGCGAAGGGCTGCTAGGCACCTGGCGAAGGGCTGCCAGGAAACAAAGCCCTAGCGAAGGACTGCTAGGCACTGGCGAAGGGTTGCCAGGAAACAAAGCCCTAGCGAAGGACTGCTAGGCACTGGCGAAGGGCTGCCAGGAAACAAAGCCCTAGCGAAGGAATGCTAGGCACCGGGCGAAGGGCAGCTCGACATCCAAGACCTGGCAAAGGACCGTCAGGCAAAAGTCCAACCAGAGGAACGGTTGGCATCAGGTAAATTCTCCCGAGAGGAGTAGGTGAGGACGCGTTCCCCGTCGAGGGAACAGTAGGCGTCGGTAAGACCTAGGGTTCCATTTGGGAGACCCAAAGTCAGAACCAAGACAGCTAAGGCAATCTAATACTTTATTGTTTTATTGTGTTTTGGACTAACCCTAGATGCAGGACCGAAGGAACATGTGTCTGCAGCTCAGAAAGCCTCAAAGGAATGAGGCTACAGCTGACCAGGGCGCCCGGAGTGTCCCGGGCGCCCCCAAGGCAAACACAAAACACAAGACAGCAAGATGGGCTTCGACAGTTCAACTCCCGGGCGCCCTCGTGCTCCCGGGCGCCCCCGCTGCTCCCGGGCGCCCCCAGCATCCCGGGCGCCCCCATGCGCAAGCCTCGATCCAGAAGCCAGCGAAGCGAAGATAGAAGTTTGACCCGGTCAATCCGAGCGCCCCGAGCGCTCCGGGCGCCCCGGTCAAAGCAGATCCCGAAGATAAAGGGATTAGACGCTGACCGAGACTTTGGCGGATCAAAGGACACGTGGGGGGGCGCCCCCGACATCCCGGGCGCCCCCAGGCCCTATATAAAGGGCCCTCGACCAAGGCTTCAGAACATCAACTCTCTCTACGTCTCAAAGCTCTTCTGCTCTCGCGCTTCACCTCGGAATCCTTCCAACTCAAGCCGACGACGCCCCGTTGCTCCGAAAAAGTCGATCTACCCCAGACGTCAGTAAAAGAGCTATTTAAAAGTTTACTGTACTTAATTCTGTAATCCTTTGTAAACTATTTTGCGCCTAATATAGAATTGCCCAAAGTAAACGGTCAACGACCGTGGGCCTTGGAGTAGGAGTCGACCCAGGCTCCGAACCAAGTAAAAACGGCTACGTCTCTATGTTATTGTTTTTTATTTTCGCTGTGCACTTGCTCTTAATTTTCCGAAAAATGAATACCGATATTCACACCCCCCTCTATCGGTTTTCTCGATCCAACAGTGTTGTCTGTACACACTCCCAAAAATGCGAAGTGAAACGACCATCTCTATCGGAGATAATGATCTTCGAAACTCCGTGCAGTCGGATCACTTCCTGTACATATAACTGAGCTAGTCTTTCTATTGAGTAAGACACTTTGATTACCAAGAAGTGTGCAGACTTGGTCAATCTGTCTACAATTACCTAGATAGCATCATAGCCATTTGTTGTCTTTGGTAGACCAACAATGAAGTTCATGGCTATATCTTCCCATTTCCACTCTGGAATATGTATGGGTTGTAGGACTCCTCCTGGCCTTTGGTGTTCTGCTTTAACTCTCTGACATGTTAGGTAGGTACTGACATATTTAGCTACATCTCTTTTCATTCAAGACCACCAAAATCTTCTTTTCAAATTCTGGTACATTTTAATAGAACCAGGGTGAATAGAGTAGGGAGTTCTATGGGCTTCTTCAAGAATTTTCTTTCTCAGCTCTTTATTGTTGGGGGCACATAGACGGTCACCATAATAGAGTATCCCACTATTAGATACTCTAAATTCTTTACTTTCTCCTTCTTGCATCTCTTGCTTGATCTTTTGAATATCAGAATCTTGATCTTACTTTTACTGTATATCCTTAAGTAGAGTTGACTCTAGTGTCAATACTGAGAGTTGTCCATATATGATCTCAACTCCATAATCTACTATCTCTTTCAGCAGTGGTGGTGACAATGATGACAGGGACATCAAAGTTGTGCAAGTCTTTCTACTTAACGCATCAGCCACTTTATTCGCTTTACCAGGGTGGTAGAAAATTTCATAGTCATAATCTTTGACTAACTCCAGCCACCTTCGCTTTCTCATATTTAGGTCCTTCTGAGTGAAGACATATCTCAGACTCTAGTGATCTGTGTAAATCTTGCACTGGACTCCATATAGATAATGTCTCCATATTTTGAGAGCGAAGACTACTGCTGCTAACTCAAGATCATGAGTAGAGTAGTTCTTTTCATAATCCTTGAGTTGCCTAGAAGTATAAGCAATGATCTTTCCTTCTTGCATGAGTATAGCTCCAAGTCCCAACTTTGATGCATCACTATATATATCGAGCTTTTATCACTTTTGGAAACTGTAAGAATGGGAGAACTTGTCAGTCTTTTCTTCAGCTCAATAAAGCTCTGCTCACAATCTTCAGTCCACTCATATTTCTTATTCTTTCTGGTAAGGGTTGTTAGTGGAGAAACTATCTTTGAAAAGTCCTCCACGAATCTTCTGTAATACCCTACTAAACCCAGAAAGCTTCTGATCTCATTGACATTCTTTGGTCGACCCCAGTTATTAACTGCTTCAATCCTTGATAGGTCTACCATAATACCCTCCTTGGAAATGACATGGCCTAGAAAAGCCACCTGGTCAAGCCAAAATTCGCACTTTAAAAATTTGGCATATAATTTCTTCTGCTGTAAGGTCTTCAACACTACCCTCAGATGTTCGTCATATTCTTCCTAAGATTTTGAATAAACTAGGATATCATCAATGAAGACTATGACGAACTTATAAAGAAACTCCTTTAATACTCGATTCATTAAATCCATGAATGTTGCAGGGGTGTTTGTCACTCCAAAAGGCATGACTATAAAATCGTAGTGTCCATACCGCGTTCGGAAAGCAGTTCTCGACACATCACTTTCCTTAACTTTGAGTTGATGGTAACCTGTCCGCAAATCTATTTTGGAAAACACTGTTGTCTCTTTCAACTGATCAAACTAATCATCTATCCTTGGCAGAGGATATCTGTTCTTGATGGTCACCTTATTCAAGGCTTGATAATCTATGCACATTCGCATAGATTCATCTATCTTCTTGACGAACAACACGGGAGCTCCTCAAGGTGAATGACTAGGGCGGATGAAACCCTTGTCTAGTAACTCCTATAATTTTTCTTGCAGTTCCTTCAATTCTGCCGGCGCCATACGATAAGGTGCCTTTGAAATCGGGTTGGTACCTGGAGTCAACTCAATTTCGAACTCAATTTCTCGGTTAGGAGGAAGTCCTGGTAACTCTTCAAGAAACACCTCCGGATAGTCACATACTACCCGCACTTTTTGTTTCTTTAGTCCTTTTTACCTTGCATCTACTATATATGCTAAATAACCAGAACATCCATTATCTAACATCCTCTAAGCTTGTAAGGTAGATAGAAACCATTTTGTCTTTCTTTTTGGGTCTCCGACAAACTCAAACGGAAGTTCTATTTCTAGTGTGAACTTTATTCTTCTTTTGCGACATTCAATAGAGGCACTGTACTTGCTCAAGAAATCCATCCCTAAAATAATATCATAATCCTTCATATCAAGGACTACTAAATCACCATAGAGTTCTCGGTTGGAAATCCAAATTGGTACAGCCCTTAGCCACTAAGTAGATGTCATGACCTCTCCCGAAGGTAAGGTCGTTAAGAACTTATCCTTCAGCATTTCCGATGGAATCCCTAGCTTCTTGGAGAATGACATAGACACAAAAGAATGGGTTGCCCTAGTATCGAATAGCACACTAGCATAATGAGATAAAATGAGTATTCGACATGTGACCACGGTAGGATAATTTGTCACCTCTTCCTTGGTGATGACGAAAATTCCGGCGTTGGTCATGACTGGTGAGGCTTCCACTCTCCCTTAACTGATGTAGGGTCCTTCCAGTCCTGGCTGCATCTGGTGCAACTGTGCGAATGCTCCCCCATACTGAATAAACTGTGGTGGAGGCGGATTTGCTTTGGTAGGGCAAGCCTTGGCCATATGCCCTTCTACTCCACAGCTATAGCACCCGCTCATGCCTTGGCAACATACTCCTGGGTGCATCCTCCCACACTTTAAGCATTGAGGGTATTTGGGGTACTTGCTTGATGAACTTCCTTTGTTGCTTCCAGAAGTCTTTTGGTCTCACTCCTTCCTTTTATTTAGATTCCCTTTCCAGTTCTGCAGATTACCCTGGGATTTCTGGACTGGTACTTACTTCTGTTGCATACTGGTGGCCTTTATACTATTTAAGTAATACTCAGTGATTAATGTACTACTTATCAGTTCTTCTGAGGTCTGTGGCCTATTAACACCGCTGGCCACATTTAGGGCTATCTCAGGCCTTAACATCTTGAGCATTAGCCTGACCCTTTCTCTTTCAGTGCCAACTAGCTCTGGGCACAGATGAGCTAGCCAGTTGAACTTCTTCACTGCTTCATCCACGGATAGTTCTCCTTGTCTGAATTCCGTGAATTCATCATAATGCTTGTTGGTTACTCGCATGTGGAAGTATTCTTTGAAGAACTCGGTCTCGAAGTCGGCCCATGTCATCTGGCTGACATTTCTCTTGGCCTTGACTCTTTCTCACCACATTCTGGCATCTCCGGTAAGACAAAAGGAGACGCACTTTATCTTCTCTACCTCAGGCCAGTCCAGTAGCTCTACTATGTTCTCTAGAGTTTTGAACCATGCTTAAGCATCTCATGGTTCGCTTGTGCCAAAGAAGTTCTCTGGCTTCAGTTTCTGCCACTGGATGAGGTATGCTTCTTTCCTTAGCCCCCTTGTCGGGACTACAGATGTAACCGATGGAACTTTAGTTACAACTGGTGCCACTACATTTGCCACCGGCGAGGTAATAGGAGCGGTCTGCTAGTTAGCCATCAGGGTAGTAATTACTTGCTGCTGTTCTACTAACTGCCTTTGTAACTAAGCCACCACCTCTGCCTCTTGCCCTCTAGGAGCTCGCTCATCATTTTGGGCCTTCCTGGTACGTCCTCTTGGCATTCTCTTACTCTATATCATAATGAGAACAAAGGCATTATTGCTTCACTATCTTCATGCACATAATAGCATATACTAATACAAATTGCCAAATAAAGACAAGTATATAAAACTAAGCATATGGACTTTCTTACTTGGTAGACGGCAAGATTGATGTTGATGTCAGTGTGGCGGAAGGGCGGAAACCTGCTCTGATACCAAACATGTAACTCCCCTCTCTCCTTACACTTAACCTTAGAGGGAGGTCACAATTTCATCTTCTTTATTTTTTTCTTTTTTTTTACATTGTTCCTAGTCGACTGATGATAGGTGCAGTTGACTTGTGCCAGTCGACTCCTAGGCCAAATCACTCCGACTATGATAGGTGCAGTCGACTTGTGCCAGTCGACTCCTAGGCCAAATCACTCCCTCAAAATTTCTGTTCAAAAGTTGGCCCTGGACCAGTCGACTGGTGCAATCGACTCCACCTAGTTTTCACTCCCCCAATGTTTCTGTTCCCTCGAATTCATTGAGGGCAGTCGACTGACACTAAGTGCAGTCGACTGGTAATTCTGGAAACTTGTTTCCATAACTGAGAAACATGTCAAGGAGATCATGAATAACATTTTTATTGCTAACTATGATTATAAAACTCATAATCAAAATACTTGGACTAGATCATAAACCATCTAAAGTAGTAAGCCATAAAACACCTCAATCTTATAATCTTTGCGGAATTAACACTACTATCATGAAACTTAAGCAATAACGATAAACTTAGAGCACTAGCAAGTCTCATCCCAAGTTCTCACTCCACGGTTCCACCGCCACTGACACCAATCATCCTTCCGTTAACCTCCTTGACTTACATCCTTTTTTTACCTTTGTTTGTAGTAAAAGGATGCAAACTATAAGCAAATTACTTAGTAAATAGATCATAATCTCACAAAACATGCAATCAATCTTAAACGTGCTCATGATTAAAAGAATGCTTGCTTTAAAAACATATGGAACTAGAAATATCGTGCTTAACATGAATATGCTCATGAATACACTTGTAACAAATGCTTGCATTTGAAAACTTTGCTTGAACTAAAAAATACTTAACATGCTTGGAATAAATACTTGCTTTTGAAAACTTGTATACTCTTATACTTTAAAATAGATAAACATCCTGCTGTTGGGCCCGACATAGTACCAATGCGCGCATCCCTAATAGGTTTCGGGGTAGCTACACACTGAACCCTACTAGAGCATCTCTACTAGGCTCACCTAGATCTCTGTGGGCCTCGGCCCGGTACATGCTGTTGGTGCAAGCAGCAACTAAGTCAAACCTGGGTTTTGATATTGGCAAAGGGTTCAAAAGTTAAGTATTATTTGTGTTCTAATGTGTTCATTATGTGTGCAGAAAGAAGCCCTGGCGAAGGGCTGCTGGGCACCTGGCGAAGGGCTGCCAGGAGTCTAAGACCTGGCGATGGACTGCTAGGCACCTGGCGAAGGGCTACTGGGAATCTAAGACTTGGCGAAGGACTGCTAGGCACCTGGCGAAGGACTGCTTGGTACAGAAGACCTGGCGAAGGGCTGCTAGGCACCTAGCGAAGGACTGCTGGGCAAAAGTCCAACCGGAGGAGCCGGTTGGCAAAAGGTAAACTCTCCTAAGAGGAGTAGGTGAGGACGCGTTCCCGTCGAGGGAACAGTAGGTGTCGGTTCTGTTGGGACCGGGTGCATGTTGACAAGGATACGGGTTCATAAAATTTTAAATTTTTACGTGCAACGGAAGAATTAGCATAAAATAATTTCTCAAATTATTTTAACCACGTATCTAGCATGCAACCTTATGATGTGTGGACATGATCATAAATTAAAACTTTACGGAAAAGTAAACTAATTTACTTTGTACCTCGCGTAACTCGAAGAAAGGGACGAGATCCAACCGTAGCGTCCCTTGGAAGCTCCGCCTCTATTCGCGTCCACGCCGAGTTCTCTTCGGGATGACTTCGCAAAGCCACGAGTTTTGTGTCGACGAGAACTACTAGATTCTCCAAAGACACAACTAGAATATCAAGAGAGAAGAAAGGAAACTAACCACCAAGTAACGGAATCAAAATTCCGGGAAAGGAAGGAAGGAGTCGCGATCCGCTTCTTCTTCTTCTTCAGCACGAACTTGGTGGAGGAAACTCACGGGCACCCTAGGTGCTTGCGCCGACCCTAGGGGAGGAGAGAGAGCCGACCCTAGAGAGAGAAAGGGCACCGACCCTAGAGAGAGAGAGAGATAGAGGAAGATAGTTAATCTCTTGATCAATCTATTAAGGAAATCAAGCCTAGCCTTGGTTCCTTTATATAGTAGCATCTCCCTTGCCAAGTCTCCCCTTTAACGGAATTTTTCATAAGAAATTTATCCTATAAATTTTCTTTATGAATTATTCCGTTTAAACCAAGTTTTATTATAACTAATTTTATAATAAAACAAATACATCTCTCCTTTTATTATGGAATAAATTTTACAAGAAATTTATAAATTTTCTTATTATGGAAAAATCAATTCATAATTGATTTTATAAAATTAAAATAAATCATTCCATGGATCATTTTAATTTCCATAAAAAGGAATAAATTTCTATAAATTTCTTTATATAAATTTCTTTATACAAATTTATTTATCCATAATTTATAAAACAAATCGCGCTAGATTTATTTTATTAATTAAACCAATTAAATTGGTTTCTCCCCAATGATGTGGCCGGCCAAACCAAAGGGGGTTGGCACCCTCTTTGGCCGGCCAAACCGAGCCGAACCGATCGCGAATTAAACTCATTTAATTCGCCCAATAAGCCTTCAAAAGACTTAGCCATTTTTAGCTTCCGTTGCGCCTCTGATTAACTCAGATTCGACTTATTTCTCTTGATCGGAAAATCTAATTTTTAACTCGTTTTAAATCCCTCGGATTACTCGTAGTGCGTGTGACTAAATAGGCTTTCGATTTATGTTGGCCGTCTATAATCAACTAATTATAGAACGATCATGAGTGGCACCTAGTAGTACATCATGACCCCCAATTAATCGAAAGATCAACGGTTGACCTCAGAAGTAATTCTGAAACCCTTCAGCAGCTCTAATGAATCGTTCCTCATTCCCTTCACCATCTTATACCCACTTGGTTTAGGACATGGTCTGTGTGTGTCAGTCCCCACTAGGCTGACTACGTCACACCTAGCCCAAGTAGTGTCTTTCTCGTCCTTTGGATTTCTAATTACTCTCATGTATTTAAGAGACTCATACTCTAAACATGACATGCTCTGGCCAGAGGCTTTGAGTAACAATCCGACGATAGGCCTGGGTATACATCTCCTCGCAAGGAGTGGTGAATCCTTTGTAGGATGTTCAAACATCTTCGGGCACTTCGACTTATACCCAATCATCCTGGGTCCACACCTCCTTGGAGATGCTTGCTTAAGATGTTAAAGTATAAGTCTCCATGACCAAGATGACTTGAACACCGTAAGTCAAAGGAACATCGCACTTAAGCTGCAGTAAGAACTTCACTAACATATCTATATAGACTACCATATGAAGTTTTACAGCTAGTCACTCCAATGAACTAGTTCCCTTAACTAGTATCCATGTTTATCTCCAGACATCCCAATGTCACCAGCCAGTGAGAATCAGCTGATTAGAGAATAACCCATGCTAGTCTCAACAGAATTGATAGTGTCCGTTTTTTATCAATTCATCGACTAGGGATATTTTCAATACTTCACAATTGCACATGTAGAGATAATCACTAGTTGTGATCTCATCACAAATTCTCTTATGCTGTGAATTGTATTGCGGACATTCAGTAGATGAGTTTAAGATCCCAATCAAATACACAAACATGTATACTCAAATAGTGAATTTTTATTTATTAAAATAAATGTTTACAATCATAAGGCGATTGCCTTAGGACACTTCTCTCATATCACTAACAAACTCCCACTTGGCCTAATGCCAATCGCTACGGTATCCAATATCACAGGCTCTAACATGACCCTCAAACTTGCTCTGAGGCAAGGCCTTAGTTAAAGGATCCGCTAAATTCCTTTCAGTGGGAATTTTCTCAATTTGTATATCATTCCTACTTATAATCTCTCTAATCAGATGATAGTGGCGAAGCACGTGTTTGGATCGCTGATGAGACCTTGGTTCCTTTGCTTGTGCAACAACTCCATTGTTGTCACAGTAAACCGGCACTGCTTCATCAATGGTTGGAACCACACCATGTTCGGAGACGAACTTCTTGATCCAGACTGCTTCCGTGGTAGAATCCGCTACGGTGTCTTGTTTGGAACTCTTCCAACTTATTGCACCTCCATTCAAAGTAAATACATATCCAGACTGAGATTTGGAGTCATCCTTATCTGTCTGGAAACTGTCATCTGTATACCCACGTATTACCATATCTCCTTCTCCATATATTAGGAACACATCCTTAGTTCTTCTTAAGTGTTGGAGCAATCGACCCTAAGATGGTCCGGAGTGACCATGGGTTTTGATGTTTGGGCAAAGGGTTTAAGTTAGGTTTACCCTTGTATTTGATATGCGTATGTTGAGTGTGCAGGTTGTACAGGTTACGCATATGGACTTGACTGGACGGCCTCAGTACGGTGAAGGATGGCATGGAGGCAAGCTGGAGGCTTGTGTGCGCATCTGAGGGACCTTGGAGAGCAGGGACGATGAGCTGATGGGCGTGGACTTCGAGGCGTACATGAAGGGTGGCATGGAGGCAAGCTGGAGGCTTGCGTGCGCATCCGAGGGACGAGGGCCGAAGATGAAGAGGGCGCGAAGGCTACAGTCGAGGCTGCGGAGGAGGAGTCAGTCGAGTCGTGAGGGTACGAGTGCAGTGTGATTGTACTCGGGAAATCCTAGGGTTTGAGTGCGGAGTGGAATATACTCAGGATGGGTAACCTTAGGTGGGTGAGTAGACCAGTCGACTGGCCTGGGGGCAGTCGACTGAGGGAACTCACAGAAAGGTCTCAGCCTGGGACCAGTCGACTGCCCTGTGGGCAGTCGACTAGTAGCGGCTGGTGAGTTGGCTAAAATTCGAACGTTGGAGTTGCAACGGTCGAATTTAGCTGGCACCAGTCGACTGCCCTGGGGGCAGTCGACTGGTAGCGAGAAATCAGCCCCGAGTCCTATTTAAAGAGGACGTCGTGGTGGCTGAGTTTCTTGACGAAACTTGTCTTGGTTAAGGGCAAGTTAGTAGTCTTCGTGTCCAGAGCTTTGTTTGGTGTTGTGGTGAGGTTTCTCCACCCACAAGGAGCGACACGTGATAGCCGGAGGTTATCCGAGGTTTTATCCGCTGAAGGATTATTGGATTAGTCACCCGACCGGGGTGGATACCAACTAAATCAGGTTGTTAGCGTTGTTTTTGTTTGTTTTTGTATATTCCACTGTGCTACTAACAATGCAAGAACAAGGGGGTTCGGAAAATCGCTATTCACCCCTCTCTAGCGTACGGAACGATCCTTACAATTGGTATCAGAGCGAAGGACCGCTCCTGATCGGACTAACCGCTGAGGGAGCATACGCTAGAGGAAATGGAAGGTGAAGGTCCACTTGGGGATGAGATCTACACTCCGCCGGCCTATGATCATGAAGACTTCGAGTATTGGAAGTCACGAATGGAGACGTGGTTCGCGATGGAGTGGGAACAAATGATTGCGCTTGAAGAGCCATATGAGACTCCAAAGGATAAGCATGGGAAGAGGCTTAGGCCTAGATATTGGAGTCAAGAACAACAAGATCAAGCGAGAGCAAACAAGAAGGTAATTAGTACTTTAATTGATATTTTGCCTAATAACATTTTGAAGCGTGTAGGTGAATATAGAGATGCACATGAATTGTGGAATAAAGTCAAAGGATTTCATAAAAAACCTACACAAGGTCAAGTGGTGGAAGAGCCCAAGGAAATGGGCTCAATAGCTCAGGAGGAGGAGGTAAATGAAAGATCATCAACCTCCTCAAGAGAAGAAGAAGAAGAGGTCATCACCTCAAGGATTGAGGGGGAGGAGAGACACTCATCTACACATGATCAAGAGGAAGCCTCCACATTGTCAAAAGTTGAAGAAGTAGTCAACCTAGCATCTACCTCCACCAAAGGCAAGAGAAAGGACCACATTACATGCTTTGGGTGTAATAAAAAGGGGCACTACAAGGACAAGTGTCCAAAAGGTAAAAGAGAGGTAACTTCTATACCCGAGTCCATTCGATTTGAATCAAACATGGGTTGTAGGAATAAAGAGGCTCAAGCTAAGAAGAAGAAAATTAGATGCTTCACGTGTGGAGAGCTAGGACACTACCACACAAGATGCCCAATGAGTGGAAAGCTCAAGAAAATGGAGCATCTAAGAAGATGGGAGAAAGAAGAGAGAAGGAAGCGAAGCTCACAACAAGGAAGGACTACAAGGGTAAGGGAGGTACCCTCTAACCCTAGTTTAAAAAGAAATTCAATTTCAAGTTCTTCCTTGCATTTTAAAAATCATGTAAATCACTCATTCATGCATGCTAGAAATTATGAAAATTGCTTAATGGTACATAACTTTGGATTTAAGTACAATGATAGGAATAAGGATAACAAGATAGATCACCACTCTAGAAAAAGCATGCATCATGATAGGCCTAAGACCTATGTATCCAAGGCTAAAGGCATTAACCCCAAGGAAGGGAAACATATGCCTAGGAAAGTGGATAGGTCTAGAAATGTCCAAAGTGGACATATGGACTCTAGGGTTCAAGGCCTAGAAAGGGAAAATCAAGCCTTGAGGACAAGGCTTAATACATTAGAAAAAGCTCTAGAAAGATTCACGGTTGGATCTAAGGGCTTAGACATGGTGTTGGGTAGCATCAAACCCAACTATGATAGATCGGGATTGGGGTACCGATCTAAGACCTCCAAGGGCAATGGAAAGAAGTATGTTGGGAAAACATACAATCTTAGTAAGGAGGGAAGGTCCAAGGATGGCAAGGGGATGTCATCCAAGGGTAAAAAGAGTGACCTAACCAAGAACAAGGTGTCCAAGGTTAAAAAGGGTAATTCTGTAGGCCAAGAGTCACCGGTGGCGCACCGGTGTGGCCTAGTATGGATTAAGTCACCTAGGGAGGTGGCTAAGGCTAAGAGCTCAAGGGGGAGCTCTAGAAGCCTTTGGGGTCCATGGTAGATGGATCTCAAAAGTTTCTCCCTTAGGAAATTAGGTGAAATGTGTCAAAAAGGGTTGGAAGACTTGGGTAAGTCTTAATCCTAGATTTTGGCACATCAAAAGGAGAATTTAGGGAGAAAAGGTGAAAAAGGAGCTAAAATTCATAAAAATTGAGGTTTAATGGTGGAACACCATATAATTCAATGATATAAATGAGTTGTGATCAAGGAGAAGAGGATGCATTGAAGAGAAGTGAGAATTAGTACTTTTAGGATGAGCTCATTTGATACATTTTAGAAGAAGTAGGATTTCGTGCTAATCTTGGGATTTGGAGTACATTTAATTGGAAACATATTTTTCCCAAGTAAATATTGGCTTCACAAGTCTCCCCACAAAATTTCAAAATTTTTGGAGATTTGTAGAATTTTTAGGAGATTTCTGAATTTCGACCTGAAAACCTGAAAATCAGGTATCAGTCGACTGCCCTGGGGGCAGTCGACTGGTAAGAGCCCGGAAACTCTCTGTGAGTTTTGGCAGTTGACTGCCATTTGGACAGTCGACTAAGGGTCTGGGCAGAGTGTTAATAAGTGATTTCTGAAGGGTTTTTCAGAAACACTTGGATTATGGATGAACCTTAGAGTTGAGGACAATTCCTTGTGTCAATTTGAAAGGGTTAGAAGAGGCAAACACAAGGAATAATGACTTAATTTCAAAATGCCAAATCTTTTAAGGAACTTAGTACCAAAAGTCAAGCACACTTGATATTTCCATGATATCATATTTTTCTAGGATAGGGTATATCCTAGCAAGTGTGCTTGCAAACTTTAGAGTTTTTAGACTTTTGTTGAGTTCTTATTGACACCAGGGATAAGGGTGCTTGGGGAGCAAGCCTTTAATAGTGTTCAAAGGGAAAAGAACTTGGGTGTTAGGTTGGGAAGAACCTAACTTGGTGTTTGGAGTTTAAGTTGGGTAGAACTTAACCCTTCGAAAATGAAAATTGGGAGAAGGCATGGGTTAAGGGGGAGGTTGCCTCCTAGTTGCCTTAATTTTCATCTTGAAATTTTTAGATTTTGTATCAAACATGGGAATGGTGATAGATACATTTTGGAATGTATTTTTCCCAAGTAGATATGGGTACCACAAACCTCTCCACAAAATTTGGAAATTTTTGGAGATTTGTGGAATTTTTGGCGCATTTCTGAATTTCGTCAGAAATGTTGAAATTTCAGACTTTCAGAGTATCAATCGACTGCCATTTTGGCAGTCGACTGGTCAAGGCCATTTTTTGTATCAGCAACTGGTTTGGGGTCTAAATGATGCAAAACAAGTGTATGGGGGCTAGTACACATTGTTTATGGTCATTAGGGATTAAAAGAACTAATAATTGGGTAATTATTGGGGTCTTTTTGATGTATGGCAAAGGGGGAGAGAAGTTTGTGTTTAAGTTGGGAAACCAAACTTACCTTTGCATGAAACCCTAGGTTTAGGGGGAGTTGAGATTAAGGGGGAGCATGGTTGCTCCCTTCTTGGCATAAGGGGAACCTTGGACAGGTTCTTAAAAAGCCTTTGTAAGTCCAATATAGGGGGAGCTTGGGAGAAGCTTTAAAAAACCCGGTTTGTGTGGAAAAATCCTAACTTAGAGGGTTAGGTGGTAAAATTCCTAGCTTGAAGAGCTAGGTGTGTAAAAAGTCCTAACTTGGAGGGTTAGGTGTGGGATGCCTTGGGATAGGATCCAGTTATGCATTGCATATACATTCATTTAGCATTGTTTTTGCTATTTACTACTATCTTGCTTTCCTAACTTAAACGGATTGCCAAACATCAAAAAGGGGGAGATTGTTGGAGCAATCGGCCCTAAGATGGTCCGGAGTGACCATGGGTTTTGATGTTTGGGCAAAGGGTTTAAGTTAGGTTTACCCTTGTATTTGATATGCGTATGTTGAGTGTGCAGGTTGTACAGGTTACGCATATGGACTTGACTGGACGGCCTCAGTACGGTGAAGGATGGCATGGAGGCAAGCTGGAGGCTTGTGTGCGCATCTGAGGGACCTTGGAGAGCAGGGACGATGAGCTGATGGGCGTGGACTTCGAGGCGTACGTGAAGAGTGGCATGGAGGCAAGCTGGAGGAGGCTTGCGTGTGCATCCGAGGGACGAGGGCCAAAGATGAAGAGGGCGCTAAGGCAACAGTCGAGGCTGCGGAGGAGGAGTCAGTCGAGTCGTGAGGGTACGAGTGCAGTGTGATTGTACTCGAGAAATCCTAGGGTTTGAGTGCGGAGTGGAATGTACTCAGGATGGGTAACCTTAGGTGGGTGAGTAGACCAGTCGACTGGCCTGGGGGCAGTCGACTGAGGGAACTCACAGAAAGGTCTCAGCCTGGGACCAGTCGACTGCCCTGTGGGCAGACGACTGGTAGCGGCTGGTGAGTTGGCTAAAATTCAAACGTTGGAGTTGCAACGGTCGAATTTAGCTGGCACCAGTCGACTGCCCTAGGGGTAGTCGACTGGTAGCGAGAAATCAGCCCCGAGTCCTATTTAAAGAGGACGTCGTGGTGGCTGAGTTTCTTGACGAAACTTGTCTTGGTTAAGGGCAAGTTAGTAGTCTTCGTGTCCAGAGCTTTGTTTGGTGTTGTGGTGAGGTTTCTCCACCCACAAGGAGCGACAAGTGATAGCCAGAGGTTATCCGGGGTTTGATCCGCCGAAGGATTGTTGGATTAGTCACCCGACCGGGGTGGAAACCAACTAAATCAGGTTGTTAGCGTTGTTTTTGTTTGTTTTTGTATATTCCGCTGTGCTACTAACAACGCAGGAACAAGGGGGTTCGGAAAATCGCTATTCACCCCCCTCTAGCGTACGGAACGATCCTTACATTAAGTACTTAAGGATTGTCTTGACAGCCGCCCAATGATCCATTCCTGGATCCGACTGGTATCTGCTTGTGACGCTCAAAGCATATGATACATCGGGCCTTGTACATAACATAGCATACATGATAGATCCTATCACGGATGCATAAGGAATCTTATTCATGCAAATCCTCTCGTCTTCTGTGCGCGGACACATAGACTTTGAAAGGTTGATCCCATGCCTGATGGGAAGGTAACCTTTCTTGGATTCCGACATGCTAAACCTTTTTAGCACTCGGTCTATATACGTAGACTGCGAAAGACCAAGCAACCGTTTTGATCTATCTCTATAGATTCTAATCCCAAGGATATAGGTTACTTCTCCCAGGTCTTTCATGGAGAAAGTTTTGGACAACCAAATTTTAACTATCTATAAAACTGATATATCGTTTCCTATAAGTAATATGTCATCGACATATAATACTAGGAATACGACTGCACTCCCACTAACCTTCTCGTACACACAAGGTTCGTCAGGATTTTGTGAGAAATCAAACTCTTTGATTGTCTCATCAAAACGGATGTTCCAGCTCCTAGATGCTTGCTTCAGTCCATATATGGATCGTCGAAGCTTGCATACTTTGGTTTTATCAACCGATATGAAACCTTCAGGTTGTATCATGTATACATCCTCAAGCAGGTTTCTATTAAGGAAAGCTGTTTTCACATCCATTTGCCATATCTCATAATCATAATGAGTTGCTATAGCCAGGAGCATCCGAATGGATTTAAGCATAATTACCTTCCATGTCGGTTTTCTTCTTGAAAACCCACTTGCACCCTATGGGCATAATCCCTTCAGGTGGGTTAACCAAGTCCCATACTTGATTTTCGTACATGGAATCCATTTCCGACTTCATGGCTTCAAGCCATTTGTCCCTTTCTGAACATTTTAGAACATCTTCATAACTGATAGGTTCGTCATCGCTTATGAGTAACACGTCATTCGATTCGCTTATGAGAAATCCGTATTTCTCTGGAATATTGCGTGTCCTATCAGACCTACGAAGAGATGGTGTTGTTTTAGGTTCAACTGATAGCTCATCACTATGAGTTATCGGTTGTGGGTCTAGACTAGGTGTCTCTGTAATGTCTATTGGAGTTTCTTGAACTTCATCAAGTTCAATGCCACTCCCACTGTTTTCTTGTAAAAGAAATTCTTTTTCCAGAAATACAGCATGCCTTGAAACAAACACCTTTTGTTCCAAGGGATGATAGAATTGGTAACCCTTTGTTTCCTTAGGTTATCCAATAAATAGACATTTATCAGACTTAGCATCCAATTTGTCTGATATAGTCCGCTTCACATAAGCAGGACAACCCCATATCTTAAGGTGAGTTAAGTGAGGTTTCTTACTATTCCATGTCTCATATGGAGTAGTAGAGACTACCTTGGTCGGGACTCTGTTTAGCAAGTAAACAGCTGTCTTAAGTGCATAGCCCTAAAAGGATTTTGGAAGAGTTGCATGATTCATCATCGACCTAACCATGTCCATTAAGGTTCGGTTGCGCCTCTCAGATACACCATTATGTTGTGGTGTATATGGCGGAGTCCATTGGGACAATATCCCATTGTCCCTAAGATAATCTTGAAACTCTTGACTTAAGTATTCACCACCTCGATCGGATCGAAGTATCTTAATACTTTTGCCAAGCTGTTTCTCTACTTCATTTCTGAACTCTTTGAATTTCTCAAAAGCTTCAGATTTGTGTTTCATCAAGAACACATACCCGAATCATGAGTGATCATCGATAAAGGTGATGAAGTAGCTATAGCCTCCTTGTGCAAGAGTTGACATTGGTCCACATACATCAGTATGTATTAGACCAAGCAATTCTCCCACTGGATTACCTTTTCCAGAAAAGGGTAATTTGGTCATCTTGCCTTTTAAGCATGATTCGCATGTATCAAATGAACCGGGGTTTAAATGATTCCAGAATTCCACATCGGTGAAATTCGGTCATGCGTTTCTTACTTACATGGCCAAGACGGCAATGCCAAGTGTAGGAGTCTATTCGATTATCTATTCGAGCATGTTTGTTGCTAACTTCGATATTGAAAACGTCATTGGATAAATCTAACGTGTAGATACCATTGCACAAAGTTCCATTCCCATAAAGAACGCCATTTAAAGTTATGTAACAACAATTGTTACTAAAAGTTAAATGATAATCCTTTTCATTCAAACATGAAATAGATACAATGTTCTTTATTAATAAAGGAACAAAATAACAATTATCCAATTCTAAGACACGTCCAGTGGGGAGCTTTAGAAAATATGTTCAGATGGCAACAGCAGCAATCTTTGTTCCATTTCCAACTCGCAAATTTGCTTCTCCTTTGACGAGTCTTTTTCTATTCCTTAGCCCCTGTATGTCATTACATATATGTGAGCTACACCCAGTATCAAGTACCCAGGTATTTGAGGAAATAGAGTGACATTCAATAACGAAGATACCTGAAGAGGGTGGGGCATCGGATGCCTTATTCTTCAAGGACTCAAGATAAACCTTGCAGTTTCTTCGCCAGTGACCCTCCTTGCCACAATGATGGCAAGTTCCTTTTGGTTTCTTTTCAGTCTTTTTGGCCTTTTTCTTCTTCCCTTTATTCTGTTCTTTGGCCTTCCTCTTAGAACCTTTCTTCGAGGAACCAACTAACAGTACCGTCTTTTGATCCGGCTTTACAGAAGGCTCCACAGTCTTCAGCAGGTTGAGCAACTCAGGAATGGTAGTCTCTAGTTTGTTCATCCGATAGTTCATCACAAATTGTGAATAACTTTTGGACAAACAATTCAGAATTAAGTCAATACTTAGTTCATGATTCATTGCAAAACTAAGTGTGCTCAGTCGCTCAATGTACCCCAACATCTTTAACACAAACTGCGAGGCAGAAGTGCCTTCCTGCATCTTAGTGGTGAAGAGGAGTCTGGAGACTTCGAACCTTTCGGATCTCGCCTGCTCTTCAAACAACTCATGAAGATGGAAGATGATGGTATAAGCATCCATATGCTCATGCTGCTTTTACAGCTCAGGTATCATAGAGGCTAGCATGATGCAACTCGCAAGTTCAGAATTGGTCACATGTTTCTGATAGGCCATTAGCTGGTCTGGAGTTGCACCTTCTGGAGGATGGTTGGGATGTTGATCTTCAAGGACATATGCAAGCTTCTCTGCCTTGAGGACTATCCTCAGGTTTCGAAGCCAGTCCATGAAGTTTGGCCCAGTCAGTTTATTGGTGTCCAAAATGGAACGCAAGTTTAGAGAAGACATGATCGAGTGATTAACCTAGAAATACAAATTGAGCTTATGTGAGAAGAATGATAAAGAATGTATCAATATACATTAATTAAAAATCCTATTTATTTTTCAAATTGAATAACCCTTTTTATCAATTCGGGAGATTGTAGGAACATCTCCAAATAGGTTGATATCCAACCATAGATAAGAACCACCATGGCTGTGGCCATCAAGTTATTCTTAGCTATGAAGGTAGGTAATTATACCGATTACATATCACATATATGTAACTATCACTTTATGCTATCAACTAATTGAATGTTTGCATAAATCATTGGGTTGTTAACTCATTAACAAGTATGCGACATTATACATAGCACCCAATTGCACCTCTCTTTACATCGACCTTGGCTGTGGCACAACAAATCGATGCTCCAAGCTTAAGGCTGACCCATTAATCAAGAAATAGTTTTAATATGGTTGGAGCTCATTCAACCGTTTAGTCAGGCTTGGATGTGTCCAACAACCAAAACTAAGGATTGACCTCTGACTCCAACTATATTAATCATAAACTAATTCCATGGTTTGAACATGTTGAGGTTCAAGCCGGGCATGGATGTGTCCATCAACCCAAACGAGAAACAAAACTCCGATTCTAACCATATTAATGGAAGGTGTTGGCCTTAATATTTTGTAAGGGGTTTTGGGTCTCATCCTTTCTTTTCTAAGCACATTCATGACATATAATTATGTCATGACTAACGATTTCCTTAATAAAGTATGTATGTGACTTAATTTATCAAGTCCCATGAATTTAATTAGGAACCGGATTTCCTAATTCTAATTTCATACTTTATTAAAGGAATTGTTTTGGGAAACAATTTCCTAAATTGTCATAATCAATTTCGGAAATAATATGTTTAAGACTTTGATTTCCCTAAATCAAATCTTATTAAATTAAGAGATAGATTCCCTTAATTCAACCACATATTATTTTCATGAAAATCTCATTTAAGAAACTCTATAGGAAACCATTTTCCTAATTAATTTTAGAGACAACAATATGTAAGGGCATCACCTCTTAAATCATATTTTATTCATGGATTTAATTAATTACAACAAATCGTTTTCTAAGGGTGGCTCCCCGAGGCTCAGATACCCAAAGAAAAGTAATTTGTCGTAAATCCAATTTGGTCCACTTCGGAAGCGTAACCAAATTAAACATGACAATTTCATTTAAAATTGGGAAATTAAATTACAACAACTAACTTTAAATTGGACGGCTCCCCGAGGCTCAATCCAAAATAAAGAATTTTGTTGTCAATTTAAAACCCAATTCAAATTTAATTATCAATTAATTATCCATAAATTTGTCTAGACTTTCTTGAAAGAAAGTGCCCAAAATTGCGAGATTTCATAATAGGTTTTCAGAATAATTGTAAGTTTCTGGTACAAAGAAAACTTACATATTTCTAAAATTAGAAAATTTCTAAAATAGAAAATTTCCAAAATTGTAAAGTTTCCAAAGATGGGAAGTTTTCACAATTATCATAAAATTTCAGAAACTAGGATATTTCAAACGTTTGCGAAATTTCATGAGGATTTCCAAACTTTGAAATTCCTAAATCTAAAATTTATAATAATTGGAAAATTTCCATAATTGAAAATTTTTCCAAAATTGAGATTATGACAAAGTTTTGCGCAAAACAATTATATGATTATGTCGAACACTAACCGGCTCTGATACCACTGTTGGGACCGGGTGCATGTTGACAAGGATACGGGTTCGTAAAATTTTAAATTTTTACGTGCAGCGGAAGAATTAGCATAAAATAATTTCTCAAATTATTTTAACCACGTATCTAGCATGTAACCTTATGATGTGTGGACATGATCATAAATTAAAACTTTGCGGAAAAGTAAACTAATTTACTTTGTACCTCGCGTAACTCGAAGAAAGGGACGAGATCCAACCGTAGCGTCCCTTGGAAGCTCCGCCTCTATTCGCGTCCACGCCGAGTTCTCTTCGGGATGACTTCGCAAAGCCACGAGTTTTATATCGATGAGAACTACTAGATTCTCCAAAGACACAACTAGAATATCAAGAGAGAAGAAAGGAAACTAACCACCAAGTAACGGAATCAAAATTCTGGAAAAGGAAGGAAGGAGTCGCGATCCGCTTCTTCTTCTTCTTCGGCACGAACTTGGTGGAGGAAACTCACGGGCACCCTAGGTGCTTGCACCGGCCCTAGGGGAGGAGAGAGAGCCGGCCCTAGAGAGAGAAAGGGCACCAACCCGAGAGAGAGAGAGAGAGAGAGGGAGAGAGTTAATCTCTTGATCAATCTATTAAGGAAATCAAGCCTAGCCTTGGTTCCTTTATATAGTAGCCTCTCCCTTGCCAAGTCTCCCCTTTAACGGAATTTTTCATAAGAAATTTATCCTATAAATTTTCTTTATGAATTATTCCGTTTAAACCAAGTTTTATTATAACTAATTTTATAATAAAACAAATACATCTCTCCCTTTATTATGGAATAAATTTTACAAGAAATTTATAAATTTTCTTATTATGGAAAAATCAATTCATAATTGATTTTATAAAATTAAAATAAATCATTCCATGGATCATTTTAATTTCCATAAAAAGGAATAAATTTCTATAAATTTCTTTATATAAATTTCTTTATACAAATTTATTTATCCATAATTTATAAAACAAATCGCGCTAGATTTATTTTATTAATTAAACCAATTAAATTGGTTTCTCCCCAATGATGTGGCCGGCCAAACCAAAGGGGGTTGGCACCCTCTTTGGCCGGCCAAACCGAGCCGAACCGATCGCGAATTAAACTCATTTAATTCGCCCAATAAGCCTTCAAAAGACTTAGCCATTTTTAGCTTCCGTTGCGCCTCTGATTAACTCAGATTCGACTTATTTCTCTTGATCGGAAAATCTAATTTTTAACTCGTTTTAAATCCCTCGGATTACTCGTAGTGCGTGTGACTAAATAGGCTTTCGATTTATGTTGGCCGTCTATAATCAACTAATTATAGAACGATCATGAGTGGCACCTAGTAGTACATCATGACCCCCAATTAATCGAAAGATCAACGGTTGACCTCAGAAGTAATTCTGAAACCCTTCAGCAGCTCTAATGAATCGTGCCCCATTCCCTTCACCATCTTATACCTACTTGGTTTAGGACATGATCTGTGTGTGTCAGTCCCCACTAGGCTGACTACGTCACACCTAGCCCAAGTAGTGTCTTTCTCGTCCTTTGGATTTCTAATTACTCTCATGTATTTAAGAGACTCATACTCTAAACATGACATGCTCTGGCCAGAGGCTTTGAGTAACAATCCGACGATAGGCCTGGGTATACATCTCCTCGCAAGGAGTGGTGAATCCTTTGTAGGATGTTCAAACATCTTCGGGCACTTCGGCTTATACCCAATCATCCTGGGTCCACACCTCCTTGGAGATGCTTGCTTAAGATGTTAAAGTATAAGTCTCCATGACCAAGATGACTTGAACACCGCAAGTCAAAGGAACATCGCACTTAAGCTGCAGTAAGAACTTCACTGACATATCTATATAGATTACCATATGAAGTTTTACAGCTAGTCACTCCAATGAACTAGTTCCCTTAACTAGCATCCATGTTTATCTCCGGACATCCCAATGTCACCAGCCAGTGAGAATCAGCTGATTAGAGAATAACCCATGCTAGTCTCAACAGAATTGATAGTGTCTGTTTTTTATCAATTCATCGACTAGGGATATTTTCAATACTTCACAATTGCACATGTAGAGATAATCACTAGTTGTGATCTCATCACAAATTCTCTTATGCTGTGAATTGTATTGCGGACATTCAGTAGATGAGTTTAAGATCCCAATCAAATACACAAACATGTATACTCAAATAGTGAATTTTTATTTATTAAAATAAATGTTTACAATCATAAGGCGATTGCCTTAGGACACTTCTCTCATATCACTAACCTAGGGTTCCATATGGGAGACCCAAAGTCAGAACCAAGACAGCTAAGGCTGTATAAACCTAATATTCTTGCTTTATTATGTTTGGTACTAACCCTGGATGCAGGACCGAAGGAACGAGTTTCTGCAGCTCAGAACGCCCCAAAGGAGGGGGGCAGCAGCTGGGCTGGGCGCCCGGGAGGTCCCGGGCCCCCAAGGTCAAAGCCAAACGAGCAGTTGAGCAAGAAGTGCTTCGGAAGTTCACTGGGCCAGGCGCCCTCAAGCTCCCGGGCGCCCTCATGGTCCCGGGCGCCCTGGATGCCTCGGGCACCCTGGGTCCAAGCCAACGAAGCGATCAAATTCAAGTCAGCCGAGAAGCCTGTTGAACAAGTCAAGCAGGGCGCCCCATGTGTCCCGGGCGCCCCCGTCAGACTCCGAGCCCGATCCTGGATGGATAAGGCCTGACCGAGTTCCGGATAGGGGTTTGCGGATCAAGAGGCACGTGGAGGGCGCCCCCAACGTCCAGGGCGCCCCCAGGTGCATTATAAAAGGGGTTCGACCCCCAAGGCTTCAGATACACTTTTTTCAATGCCTCAACGCTCTTCGCTCAAGCGCTCTGCTCCGGAAACTTCTGATCTCGAGATTCTAGTGCCGACAACGACCCTCCGCACCGAAGTACGATCCACACCGGGCGTCGGTAACGAAGAGTTTAATTGCTTTTTACTGCACTATTATTGTACACATTGTTGTAAAACTTTGTGTATTATAGAATTGCCCGCAGTAAACGGTCAAGAACCGTGGGCCTTGGAGTAGGAGCCGACTGCGACTCCGAACCAAGTAAAAATCCTTGTGTTCGTGTGTGTTTTATTTTAATTTTTGCTGCGCATTCTCTTTTATATTCCGAAAAAGTTTTCACGATATTCACCCCCCCCCTCTATCGTGTTTTCTCGATCCAACAAGTGGTATCAGAGCGGGGAAGCTCAAATTTGGTGCAACCACCAATTTGAGAGTTTTTGGATTTTTTTTTGTGAAATAATTTTTTATTTTTTTTCGATCAAATTTTTATCGTTAATCGAGTTTGGTGCAACACCACTCGATAACTTTTTTTTTCTTCCCGCACTGCTAATCCAAGACCAAGTCTTGGGACGTGTTTTTTTTCTCTCTCTCTCTTTTCAGTAAAATTCTGAATGGCCATGCAAGAGAGCTTTAGTACCGCCAGACCACCACTCTTCAGTGGGGAGAATTTCTCCTACTGGAAGAGTCGGATGGAGGTCCACCTGAAAACTCAGGTGGACATGTGGATAATAATCCAGTATGGTCTAGAAATCCCTAAAAATGCTGACGGAGTGCCACAATCCTACACCGAATGGGATACCGCCCTAAAAAGAAAAATTGAAGCTGATGCTAAAGCAACCCAAACACTCCAATGACGCATAATCAAAGAAGAGCTGAACCGGGTGGGTCCATTCAACAGTGCAAAGGAACTATGGGGTAAGCTAATTGAGTTGCACGAAGGAACCTCCGACACCCGAATCAGCAAAAGGGGCCTACTACTGAACAAGCTGTATACAATCAAGATGAACGACAGCGAATCTGTAGCTCAGCTCTACGCCAGAATTCAAGAGATAATGAACAGTCTACACACAATCGGTCACAAGGTAGAAAACTGTGACCTGATCAGGTATGCTCTTAACACTTTCCCGAGAAATACTTGTTGGTGCAGGAAGCACCAGATCGAACCTTGTTTTGATATTGGCAAAGGATTCAAAGTTAAGGGTTATTTGTTGTCTAACAATGCTGCTTGAGAGTGCAGGAAACAAAGTCCTAGCGAAGGGCTGCTAGGCACCTGACGATGGGCTGTCAGGAAACCAAGTCCTGGCGAAGGGTTGCTGGGCGAAAACCAAGTCCTAGCGAAGGGATGCTAGGCACCTGACGATGGGCTGTCAAGAAACCAAGTCCTGGCGAAGGGTTGCTGGGCGAAAACCAAGTCCTGGCGAAGGGCTGCTAGGCGAAAACCAAGACCTAGCGAAGGGCTGCCGGGCAAAAGTCCAACTGGAGGATCCGGTTGGCACCAGGTAAACTCTCCCGAGAGGAGTAGGTGAGGACGCGTTCCCCTCCGAGGGAACATTAGGCGTCGGTTCGACCTAGGGCTCCATTTTGGAGACCAAAGTCAGAACCAAGACAGCCAAGGCTGTATAATTCATTATGTTATTAGTTTATTGTGTTTTGGACTAACCCTGGATGCAGGACCAAAGGAACGTGTGTCTGCAGCTCAGAATGCCTCAAAGGAAAGAGGCGATCGCTGACCAGGGCGCCCGGAGTGTCCCGGGCGCCCCCAAGGTGAACACAAAACACAACACAACCAGAAGAACCTCGACAGTACATTCTGAGGGCGCCCCCGCTGTCCTGGGCGCCCCCATGGCAAACCAACTGAAGAAGTTAAGCTGCTGCCGCGTCTGCACTACGCGCCCAGGGCGCCCCCGCTGTCCCGGGCGCCCCCAGCGCACAGGGCGCCCCCAGCCTTACCGAGGAGAGCTCAGCGCTGCAGATAAGGTTTGACCGGGTCAACCAGGGCGCCCCCAGCGTCCAGGGCGCCCCAGTCAAAGCCTTATCACGAGGATTAAGGGATAAGTCGACGACCGCGCCTCTTGTGGATCTGCTGCCACGTGGGGGGCGCCCCCGTCGACCAGGGCGCCCCCAGGCCCTATATAAAGGGCCCTCGACCTCCTTCTTCAGAGCATCAATTGCTTCGACGCTTCTGCGCTCTTCTGCTTCCGCGACACGCTCCAGAAATCTTCCAACTCGAGCTGACGACGTCCCGCTGCTCCGAAACTTCGATCTACACCGGACGTCGGTAACGAAGAGCTGTATTTAAAGTTTACTAAACTCTTCTTGTTATAATCTTTCTTGTAAACTTTTACGAACTTATAGAATTGCCCGCAGAAAACGGTCAACGACCGTGGGCCTTGGAGTAGGAGTCGACCCAGGCTCCGAACCAAGTAAACCAACTGTGTTTGCATTGTTCTGTTTTTCTTTTATTTCCGCTGCGCACCCGCTCTTTTTAAATCCGAACGATTTGCGACATTCACCCCCCCTCTATCGCATCTCTCGATCCAACAATACTTTGTGGGCATCTATGGTAGATGCGTACAAAGTTTCAAGGGATTTATCTAAAATTAAATTAGATGAGTTGTTTTCTGAATTAGAATTACATGAGCAGACTAACTGCACCCTGGCCGAGAAAGGCATCGCTTTTGTTGCAGGTAAAACTGGAAAAATGACCAAGAAAAAGCCTCAACCTGCACCCGAGTCTGATTCAGACTCTGACTCAGAAGACAGCGAAGGAGATCGACCTAAGCTAGTTCGGCTTACACGAAACTACTACAAGGAACTGAAGAATCAGTCCAACAGAAGAAAAGCCAACCGAAAGAAGGAAGAACCAGCTGATCCTACAAATGAAAAGACCAAACCAAATGTGACCTGCTACGAATGCAAAAAGAAGGGTCACTACAAGAATGAATGCCCTAATCTGAAGGAAGCTAAGAAAGCCCTTCAAGCAACGTGGGACGAGTCTTCCTCTGAAGAAGAAGAAGAGGCCCCACAGTCGAATCTGCTCGCTCTGACTGCATCGGAAGAAATCGAGACCGAGTCAGAATCGGAGTCGGACGACGGCAAACTCACATTTTCAGAGGACGGCAAAATCACTGTAAGTGGGTTTTCTAAAAGTCAATTATCCTAATTAATTGCGTATCTTTCTCGCAACTTGGCGAAAGCCAAAATCCGAGTCGAGACCCTCCGACAGGAAGTAAAACTCCTTAGAGAAGGAGCTGACTCTAGATCCTTAACTGAGAAGGTTCAAGAAGGAACCTCTACTCAAATTGAAAAACTTGAGAAAGAGAACTCCTCCTTGAAAACTCAAGTCAAGGACCTTAGAGCAGCCTTAGAACGGTTCACTTCTGGTTCCAAGGGTCTTGATATGATCCTTGGAAAACAGAAGTCGGTTCTAAATCGATCCGGGTTAGGCTATCGAACCAAAGCAAGACAAAGATCTTACTATGCTGTACTGAATCAGTCTAGACCTAAAGTTCAGGCATGGGTACCTAAACTATGCTTGAACAATCAAACTGGGTCAAATCAATATTAGATCCCCAAGGACAAGATTCACATCTTGCCGAACCATTATCGTGGCTTTAGTCCAGGGGGAGTCAATTTAAAAATAATTTTTATAATTAAATAAATTCATTTTCTTATTGTAAAATTGCATGATTGTTGTTTATTTATTTTCTTCAATTTATCATGCTTAGACTTAGGACTGATTAGAGTAAGGACTGAACCAATTAACTGAAATTTGAACAACCTAGTATTGGGTGGCGGTGAGATGATAGTACGTTAGGGAAACCTCTTCTAATAAGGTCAAGTATACACTACTTGGTCTCTTTAGACTGGTGAAACTAGCCGAAGCTACCGATCCAAGACCCAAACTAGTTAAACCAGAATTTTTCAAAAAGTAATTTTGAAAATGAAATTTCTTTAAAAGGCTTTGTGAAGGAAAGGATTGATGATCCAATAAGGCTATGGCCAAAGAAGGCCTAGTGCCTCGCCAAGACCTGGAAACCAATTTTTGAAATTCAAATTCAAATTATTCTTTGTCAAATTCGAATCTAACACAAATTTTCAGTTAATTGTAGATTCAAACACTCCTTTTCAAAATAAATTCAAAACAAATTGCTTTCAAAATTAATTCAACTTTTTTTAAAAATTAATCATGATTTTTCAAATAATTCTGTCTACTAAAACCTGTTTCACAAAAACCCTTAAGGTTAACGTGATTGATAACTCTAGACTGGGTGAGACAGACTAGGCTGTGAAAATCAATTTAGGCTATACTTAATTCTAATTGGATCCAAATAAACAAAACTCTTTATGTGTAGGAACATAAAGATTTGGATCAATGGATGTTGGATAGCAGGTGCTCTAGACACATGACTGGGGATAAATTGAAATTCACCAAACTCAAGTTCAAGAACCTAGGCTCAGTAGCATTTGGCAACAATGCTATACTCAAGGTGATTGGGTCAAGTAACATTGAACTTAAATCTGACTTTGTTATTAAAAAGGTTCTTTTGGTTGAAAATTTTAAATTTAACTTGCTTAGCATAAGTCAATTGTGTGATACTAGTTATGTAGTTACCTTTACCAACTCTAACTGCCTGATTAGAAACTTGCAAGACTCAGAAATCATGCTTAAGGGCTCTAGAAAAAATAATGTTTATACTATAAACCTACCCCTAGTACCTAAATGCATGTTAACTCAGTTAGAAGAATCAAACCTCTGGCATAGGAGATTAGGTCACACTAATCTGAAATTAATTTCAAAAATCACCCAACTTGGCCTAATTAAAGGTATACCTAAAATTAAAAATCATGAAAACTTAATATGTGAATCATGCAATCAAGGTAAACAAACCAGGTCTAATCACAAACCAATTCAATCAGATCTAACTCAAACCACACTTGAGCTCCTGCACCTTGACCTATTTGATTCACATGGAGCCAAGTCACTAAGCGGAAACCGGTACTGCTTAGTAATTATTGATGATTACTCTAGGTTTACCTGGGTTAGGTTTCTAAAGACCAAAGATGAAACCCTAAACCTATTTAGTGATTTTTGTAAGTTAATTGAAAATCAAAATGATACCAAAATCAGAAGACTTAGGAGTGACCACGGGGGAGAGTTTGAAAATCAACGATTCGAGGAGTTTTGTAAGGTAAACGGGTACATACACGAATTTTTGTGTCCTAGAACCCCCCAGCAAAATGGGATAGTTGAAAGGAAAAATAGAACCCTACAGAAAGCCGCTAGGGCTATGCTCAATGAATTCAACCTAGCTAACCAATATTGGGCAGAAGCAATTATTACGGCTTGCTACATCCAAAATAGGGTCCTAATTAACAAACGACACAATAAAATGCCCTATGAATTATACTACCATAGACTCCCAAACTTACATTACCTAAGAGTCTTTGGGTGCAAAGTCCATATCCTAAACACCAAGGACTATCTAGGTAAATTTCAGTCTAAGTCAACCCTAGGCATCTTCTTAGGATATTCAACATCAAGTAGAGCTTATAGGGTTTACAATAAACAAACCAAGAAAATTGAAGAAACAACAAATCTAATATTTGATGAAGAAATTAACTTAATAACTAATAATCCAGATCTAAATTCATCAAATATTGATCAAGAGATAATGAACAAATTGTTGAACCCTTAATTGAACCCCTAAATGAACTAACTATTGAACCAACCATTGAAACAATTGAACCAGCAATTGAACCAACCCAAGTAATTGAACCAATCACTGAACCAAACCGACCAGCCGGACCTGAGGCTGAACCAAGTTCCAGAAAAATTAAGAAACCCAGACTCAGTCACCCAACTGATCAAATTGTGGGTGATCCAGCCTTAGGAGTCAGAACTAGGTCCGCTTATAGGAACCTTAGTCAAATTGCAATGATTTCAAAAATTGAATCTAAGACTATAGAGGAAGCCTTACCTGATCTTGATTGGATCATAGCAATGCAAGAAGAGTTAGCCCAGTTTGAGAGAAACCAAGTTTGGGAACTAGTACCTAAACCTGATGGCAAATCCATTATTGATACTAAGTGGGTTTTTAGGAATAAGCTAAATGATCAAGGAGAAATAGTGAGAAATAAAGCTCGCTTAGTAGCCAAAGGGTTCAGNCTGCCTGATTAGAAACTTGCAAGACTCAGAAATCATACTTAAGGGCACTAGGAAAAATAATGTTTACACTATAAACCTACCTCTAGTACCTAAATGCATGTTAACTCAGTTAGAACAATCAAACCTCTGGCACAGGAGATTAGGTCACACTAATCTGAGAATAATTTTAAAAATTACCCAACTCGGCCTAATTAAAGGTATTCCTAAAATTAAGAACCATGAAAACTTAATATGTAAATCATGTACTCAAGGTAAACAAACCAGGTCCAATCACAAACTAATTCAATCTGATCTAAGTCAAACCACACTTGAGCTCCTGCACCTTGACCTATTTGATTCACATGGAGCTAAGTCACTAAGTGGAAACCGGTACTGCTTAGTAATAGTTGATGATTACTCTAGGTTTACCTGGGTTAGGTTTCTAAAGACCAAAGATGAAACCCTAAACCTATTCAATGATTTTTGTAAGTTAATTGAAAATCAAAACGATACAAAAATCAAAAGACTTAGGAGCGACCACGGGGGAGAGTTTGAAAATCAACGATTCGAGGAATTTTGTAAGGTAAATGGGTATATACATGAATTTTCGTGTCCTAGAACCCCCCAACAAAATGGGATAGTCGAAAGGAAAAAACCGAACCCTACAGGAAGTCGCTAGGGCTATGCTCAACGAATTCAACTTAGCCAACCAATATTGGGCAGAAGCAATTAGTACGGCTTGCTACATCCAAAATCGGGTTCTAATTAACAAACGACACAATAAAACACCCTATGAATTATACTACAATAGACTTCTAAACCTACACTACCTAAGGGTCTTTGGGTGCAAAGTCCATATCCTAAACACTAAGAACTATCTAGGTAAATTCCAGTCTAAATCAACCCTAGGCATCTTCTTAGGTTATTCAACAACAAGTAGAGCCTATAGAGTTTACAATAAACAAATCAAGAAAATTGAAGAAACAACAAATATGATATTTGATGAAGACATTAACTCAAAATCTGATAATCTAGATCTAACTTCATCAAATACTGATCAAGAAGAAAATGAACAAGATATTGAATCCTTAATTAGACCCATAAATGAACTAAATATTGAACCAACCAGTGAGACAATTGTACCAGCAATTGAACCAACCCAAGTAATTGAATCAATCACTGAACCAAACCGACCAACTGGACCTGAGGTTGTACCAAGTTCCAGAAAAACTAAGAAACCCAGACTCAGTCACCCAACTGATCAAATTATGGGCAATCCAGGCTTAGGAGTCAGAACTAGGTCCGCCTATAGGAACCTTAGTCAGATTGCAATGATTTCAAAAATTGAACCTAAAACCATAGATGAAGCCTTACCTAATCCTGATTTGATCATAGCAATGCAAGAAGAGCTAGCCCAGTTTGAGAGAAACCAAGTCTGGGAACTAGTACCTAAACCTGAGGGCAAATCTGTTATTGAAACTAAGTGGGTGTTTAGGAATAAGCTAAATGATCAAGGAGAAATAGTGAGAAACAAAGCCCGCTTAGTAGCCAAAGGGTTCAGTCAAATAGAAGGGTTAGATTATGACGAATCCTATGCCCCGGTAGCTAGACTTGAGTCCATTAGAATGTTATTAGCCTTTGCATCCCATAAAGGATTCAAACTCTACCAAATGGAAATAAAGTCAGCTTTTCTAAATGGATTTATTAAGGAAGAAGTGTATGTAAGACAACCCCTGGTTTTGAGGACTTAGAAAGACCTGACCATGTCTACAAACTCACTAAAGCACATTATGGACTAAAACAAGCACCTAGGGCCTGGTATGAACGCTTATCTACTTACCTAATTTCTAAGGAGTTTAAACAAGGACAAATTGACTCAAGCTTATTTATTAAAACCCTAGGAAAAGAAATCTTTATTGCCCAAATTTATGTCGATGACATCATTTTTGGGTCCACCAACTCAAATTTCTTAAAAGAATTTGTTAAAATAATGGAAAATGAGTTTGAAATGAGCTTAGTTGGTGAGCTCAATTTCTTCCTAGGGTTGCAAATTAAACAAATTAGGGATGGAAACTACGTACATCAATCCAAATATGCTAAGAAGTTAATAAAGAAATTCAAAATGGACAACTCCAAAAGCATAAGTACCCCCATGGCCACAAATATAAAAATAGATAGTGACCCTAATAGTAAACCAGTAGACCTTAAACTCTATAGAAGTATGATTGGAAGTCTACTATACCTTATATCCAGCAGACCTGATATCCTTTTTGCCGTAGGGATGTATGCTAGATACCAAACTTGTGCTAAGGAAACACACTTAGCAACCCTAAAAAGAATACTAAGATATGTTAAGGGCACCCAAAATGTAGGGATTTGGTATCCTAGGACCTCAATCTTTGACCTGTCAGGATACTCAGATTCTGACTATGCTGGTTGTAAATTAGATAGATAGAGCACAAGTGGAAGCTGCCAACTGTTAGAAAATAGTCTAGTAAATTGGTGCAGTAGAAAACAACACTGTGTAGCTCTATCCACAACTGAAGCTGAGTATGTTGCCTTGGGAGAGTGTGTAGCACAACTCTTATGGATAATGCACACTCTTAAGGACTTCCAGCTTAACTACACCCAAACTCAAGTCTACATTGACAATATAAGCTCGATTAATATAACTAAGAACCCAATCCAACATTCCAGAACTAAACACATAGAAGTTAAACATCACTTTGTAAGAGATCATATAGCCAGGGGTGAAATAGTCCTTAAGCATGTAGACTCTAAATCTAACTTAGCTGTCATATTCACCAAACCCCTACCTGAGTCTGAGTTTAGCTCACTAAGAAGGCAGTTAGAATTATGATTAATAGAATAGGCTTACTCTACTTCTGCTTTTTTACTGCTTTACTTGATTTTAAAATCAATTTCTAAAATAATTTTAAAATTGCATTACTTAATTTTCAAAATTCTTATTGCAAGTTTAAAAATAATTCTTTTTCTCTTCTTTGACTTAGTTTTTTTAAAAATTACCCCCCTTTCAAAACTAGGAATTTTTCGAAAATGGACTTAGCTTAGGCCCTAACCCTAGAGCTGCATGCACCTATAGATCTAGAAGTCAGCATCTCACAAGCACCTCAGGGTACTTATGATTGATAACCTAGAATGGGTTGAGATACTTAGGTCTTTGCTATAATTCAAGATGCTTTAAGTCAGTGCATCTGCAGAAATTGGGGCACTAAATACAAATTGAACAGTAATTAGGTTAAGTGTCAAGCTTAGAAAATCTAACTTGAACACAACACTTAACTTGACTAACCCTAGCTAAAACTACTATCTATAACAGTTAGTAAGTAGCTAATTGGGTTAGACAGGACCCTAAAGAAATAATTCAAATTGGTTTGATTCAGTTGGTTAAGTACAGCAAATTACTCTTTTGTTATCTCCTTATGAAATTTTTTCTATATTACATTGTTTTTGATATATGGCAAAGGGGAGAGATAGGAAAGGAGAAAAGCTTTAAAAAAATTTTTCCAAAATTCAAAATTTTCAAACTTTATCCTTTCTTCAAAAAGGACTTGATTTAAGGTTCTATCAAATCTGTGTCTAAGTACTTGACCTAAGTTGATTTCAAAATTATTTTTAAGTACTTAAACTTAACCTATGCATAAAACTTTTTCTAAATACCTATACTGAATAGGAAACTTTTCTAAAGTCTTAAAGAGATTGAAAAATTTTCACAACTCAAAAATGTTGGGACCGGGTGCATGTTGACATGGATGCGGGTTCGTAATTTTAAATTTAATTACGTGCAGCGGAAGATTTAGCATAAATAATTTCTCAAATTATTTAACCACACATCTAGCATGCAACCTTATGTTGTGTAGACATGATCATATATTTAAAATTTTGCAGAAACGTAAACTAATTTACTTGTTACCTCGCGTAACCCGAAGAAAGGGACGAGATCCAACCGTAGCGTCCCTTGGAAGCTCTGCCTCTATTCGCGACCACGCCGAGTTTTTTTCGGGATGACTTCGCAAAGCCACGAGTTTCGTGCCGACAAGAACTACTAGATTCTCCAAAGGCACGACAAGAATACCAAGAGAGAGATGGGAAGACTAACCACCAAACTAAGAACGGAATCAAGATTCCAGGAGGAAGGAAGGAGTTGCGCCCGCTTCTTCTTCTTCTTCGGAAGCTTCTTGGTGATGGTTGAAGCTCACGGCAAAAGGGGTTCTCCCTTTTAGGGCCGGCGGCACTAGAAAAGGGAGAGGGAGAGAAGGAGAGAGAGAGGGCTTATTTCTAGATCTCTTAGATTAATTTTCAAGCCTTGCCTTGGTTACTTTATATAGTAGCCTCTCAATCGCCAAGTCTCCTTTTTTATGGAATAAATTTTCATAAGAAATTTATTATATAAATTTTTCTATGAATTATTCTATCATGCCAAGTTTTTATCATAATTTAATTTATGATAAAAACAACCATGTCTCCCTTTTCTTATGGAATGAAATTTCTTTATATAAATTTCTTTATCATGGTAAATCAATCTATTATTGATTTTATAAAATAAAATAAACCAATCCATGGTTCATTTTAATTTCCATGAAAATAAATTTCTTTATCCATAATTTTATAAAAAAAACCACGCTCGGTTTATTTTATAATTTGAACCAAAAATTTGGTTTTCCCCTTTTGTTGTGGCCGACCAAACAAAGAGGGTGGGGACCCTCTTTGGCCGGCCAAACCCAAGCTAAAACCATACGAATTAAACTCATTTAATTCATCCAATAAGTCTTCAAAAGACTTAGCCATTTTATGCTTCCGATGCGTCTCTGATAATTCAGATTCGACTTATCTCTCTTGATCGAAAAATTCAATTTTCAACTCGTTTAAATCCCTCGGATTACTCGTAGTGCGTGTGACTAAATAGGCTTTCGATTTATATTGGCCGTCTATAATTAACCAATTATAGAACGATCATGAGTGGCACCTAGTAGTACATCATGATCCCTAATTAATCGAAAGATCAACGGTTGACCTCAGAAATTATTCTGAAACCCTTCAGCAGCTATAATGAATCGTGCCCCATTCCCTTCACCATCTTATACCCACTTGGTTCAGGACATGGTCTATGTGTAACAGTCCCCACTAGGTTGACTACGTCACACCTAGCCCAAGTAATATCTTTCTCGTCCAACGGATTCTAATTACTCTCATGTATCTGAGATATTCATACTCTGATCATGTGATGCTCTGGCCAGTGGCTTCGAGTAATAATCCGTCGATATGCCTTGGGTATACATCTCCTCGCAAGGAGTGGTGAATCCTTTGTAGGTAGTTCAAACATCTTCGGGCTCTTCGGCTTATACCCAATCATCCTGGGTCCACACCTTGGAGATGCTTGCTTAAGATGTCAAAGTATAAGTCTTCATGACCATGATAACTTGAACACCGCAAGTCAAAGGAACATCGCACTTAAGCTGCAATAAGAACTTCATTGACATATCTATATGTACATTACCATATGAAGTTTTACAGCCAGTCATTCCAATGAACTAGTTCCCTTAACTAGCATTCATGTTTATCTCCGGACATCCCAATGTCACCAGCCAGTGAGAATCAGCTGATTAGAGAATAACCCATGCTAGTCTCAACAGAATTGATAGTGTCCGTATTTATCAATTCATCAACTAGGGACAATTTCAATACTTCACAATTGCACATGTAGAGATAATCACTAGTTGTGAATTCATCACAAATTCTCTCATGCTGTGAATTGTATTGCGGACATTCAGTGAATGAGTTTAAGATCTCAATCAAATACACAAACATGTACACTCAAATAGTGAATATTCATTTATTAAAGTAAATGATTACAATCATAAGGCGATTGCCTTAGGACACTTCTCTCATATTACTAACAAACTCCCACTTGGCCTAATGCCAATCGCTACGGTATCCAACACCACAGGCTCTAACATGACCCTCAAACTTACTTTGAGGCAAGGCCTTAGTTAAAGGATCCGCTAAATTCCTTTCAGTGTCAATTTTCTCAATTTGTATATCATTCCTACTTATAATCTCTCTGATCAGATGATAGCGGCGAAGCACATGTTTGGATCGCTGATGAGACCTTGGTTCCTTTGATTATGCAATAGCTCCATTGTTGTCGCAATAAACCGGTATTGCTTCATCAATGGTTGAATCCACACCAAGTTTTGAGACAAACTTCTTGATCCAAACTGTTTCCTTTGTTGCTTCTGAAGCTGCAATATATTCCGCATCCGTGGTAGAATCCGCTACGGTGTCTTGTTTGGAACTCTTCCAACTTATTGCGCCTCCATTCAAAATAGATACGTATCTAGACTGAGATTTGGAGTCATCCTTATTTGTCTTGAAACTGGCATCTGTATACCTACGTATTATCATATCACCTTCTCCATATATTAAGAACACATCCTTAGCTCTTCTTAAGTACTTAAGGAATGTCTTGACAGCCGCCCAATGATCTATTCCTGGATCAGACTGGTATCTGCTTGTGACGCTCAGAGCAGATGATACATCGGGTCTTGTACATAACATAGCATACATGATAGATCCTATCGCGGATGCATAAGGAATCTTATTCATGCAAATCCTCTCGTCTTCTGTGCGCGGACACATAGACTTTGAAAGGTTGATCCCATGTCTGATGGGAAGGTAACCTTTCTTGGATTCTGACATGCTAAACCTTTTTAGCACTCGGTCTATATATGTAGACTGCGAAAGACCAAGCAACCGTTTTGATCTATCTCTATAGATTCTAATCCCTAGGATATAGGTTGCTTCTCCCAGGTCTTTCATGGAGAAAGTTTTGGACAACCAAATTTTAACTGACTGTAAGACTGATATATCGTTTTCTATAAGTAATATGTCATCGACATATAACACTAGGAATACGACTGCACTCCCACTAACCTTCTTGTACACACAAGGTTCGTCAGGATTTTGTGAGAAATCAAACTCTTTGATTGTCTCATCAAAATGGATGTTCCAGCTCCTGGATGCTTGCTTTAGTCCATATATGGATCATCGAAGCTTGCATACTTTGGTTTTATCAACCGATGTGAAACCTTCAGGTTGTATCATGTATACATCCTCAAGAAGGTTTCCATTAAGGAAAGCTATTTTCACATCCATTTGCCATATCTCATAATCATAATGAGCTGCTATGGCCAGGAGCATCCGAATGGATTTAAGCATAGCTACTGGGTAATAGGTAAAAAGGTAATAAAGTAGCTATAGCCTCCTTGTGCAAGAGTTGACATTGGTCCACATACATCAGTATGTATTAGACCAAGAAATTCTCCCACTGGATTATCTTTCCCGGAAAAGGGTAATTTGGCCATCTTGCCTTTTAAGCATGATTCGCATGTATCAAATGAACTGGGTTCAAATGATTCCAAAGTTCCACATCGGTGTAATTTGGTCATGCGTTTCTTACTTATATGGCCAAGACGACAATGCCACGTATAGGAGTCTATTTGATTATCTATTCGAGCACGTTTGTTGCTAACTTCGATATTGAAAATGTCACCGGATAAATCTAACATGTAGATACCATTGCACAAAGTTCCGGTCCCATAAAGAACACCATTTAAAGTTATATACCAACAATTGCTACTAAAAGTTAAATGATAACCCTTTTCATCCAAGCATGAAATAGATACAATGTTCTTTATTAACGAAGGAACAAAATAACAATTATCCAATTCTAAGACACGTCCAGTAGGGAGCTTTAGCAAATATGTTCCGATGGCAACAGCAGCAATCTTTGCTCCATTTCCAACTCGCAAATTCGTTTCTCCCTTGACGAGTCTTCTTCTATTCCTTAGCCCCTGAAGTGGATGGGGCATTGGATGCCTTCTTCTTCAAGGACTCAAGATAAACCTTGCAGTTTCTTCGCCAGTGACCCTCCTTGCCACAGTGATGGCAAGTGCCTTTTGGGGTCTTTTCAGTCTTTTTGGCCTTTTTCTTCTTTCCCTTATTCTATTCTTTGGCCTTCCTCTTAGAACCTTTATTCGAGGAACCAACTAACAGTACCGTCTTCTAATCCTGCTTCATAGAAGGCTCTATAGTCTTCAGCAGGTTGAGCAACTCAGGAATGGTAGTCTCCATCTTGTTCATCCGATAGTTCATCACAAATTGTGAATAACTTTTGGGCAAACAATGCAGAATTAAGTCAATACTTAGTTCATGATCCATTGCAAAACCGAGTGTGCCCAGTCGCTCAATGTACCCCAACATCTTTAACACAAACTGTGAGACAAAAGTGCCTTCCTGCATCTTAGAGGTGAAGAGGAGTCTGGAGACCTCGAACCTTTCGGATCTCGCCTGCTCGTCAAATAACTCATGAAGATGGAAGATGATGGTATAAGCATCCATATGCTCATGCTGCTTTTGCAGCGCAGGTACCATAGCGGCTAGCATGATGCAACTCGCATGTTCAGAATCGGTCACATGTTTCTGATAGGCCAATAACTGGTCTGGAGTTGCATCTTCTGGAGGACGGTTGGGAAGTTGATCTTCAAGGACATAAGCAAGCTTTTCTTCCTTGAGGACTATCCTCAGGTTTCGAAGCTAGTCCATGAAGTTTGGCCCAGTCAGCTTATTGGTGTCCAAAATGGAACGCAAATTCAGAGAAGACATGATCGAGTGATTATCCTAGAAATCCAAATTGAGCTTATGTGAGAATAATGATAAAGAATGCATCAATATACATTAATTACATGCTATTTATTTTTTTCGAATTGAATAACCCTTTTTTATCAATTCGGGAGATCGTAGGAACATCTCCAAATAGGTTGATATCCAACCATAGATAAGAACAACCATGATTGTGGCCATCAAGTTATTCTTAGCTATGAAGGTAGGTAATTATACCGATTACATATCACATATATGTAACTATTACTTTATGCTATCAACTAATTGAATGTTTGCATAAATCATTGGGTTGTTAACTCATTAACAAGTATGCAACAATTTACATAGCACCCAACTGCACCTCTCTTTACATCGACCTTGGCCGTGGCACAATAAATCGATGCTCCAAGCTTAAGGCTGACCCATTATTCAAGAAATAGTTTTAATATGGTTGGAGCTCATTCAACCGTTTAGTCTGGCTTGGATGTGTCCAACAACCAAAACTAAGGATTGACCTCTAACTCTAACTATATTAATCATAAACTAATTCCATGGTTTGAACATGTTGAGGTTCAAGCCGGGCATGGATATGTCCATCAACCCAAACGAGAAACAAAACTCCGGTTCTAAACATATTAATGGAAGGTGTTGGCCTTAATATTTTGTAAGGGGTTTTGGGTCTCATCCTTTTCTTTCTAAGCACATTCATGGCATATAATTATGTCATGTACTAACGATTTCCTTAATAAAGTATGTATGTGACTTAATTTATCAAGTCTCATTATTTGAATTAGGAACCGGATTTCCTAATTCTAATTTCATACTTTATTCAAGGAATTGTTTTGGGAAACAATTTCCTAAATTGCCATAATCAATTTCGGAAATAATATGTTTGAGACTTTGATTTCTCTAAATCAAATCTTATTAAATTAAGAGACAGATTCCCTTAATTCAACCTCATATTATTTTCATGAAAATCTTATTTAAGAAAACTCTATAGGAAACAATTTTCCTAATTAATTTTGGAGACAACAATATGTAAGAGCATCACCTCTTAAATCAAATAAGGAAATTATTGTTTGAGAATCACCTCAAAATTTCCAAGATTTGATTACATATTTTATTTATGGACTAATTAATTACAACAAATTATTTTCTTTGGGTGGCTCCCCGAGGCTCAGATACCCAAAGAAAAGAAATTTGTTGTAAATCTAATTTGGCTCGCTCCCCGAGGCGTAGCCAAATTAAACATGAAAATTTTATTCAAAATGGGAAATTAAATTATAACAACTACCTTTAAATTGGACGGCTCCCCGAGGCTTAATCCAAAATAAAGAATTTTGTTAATAATTTAAAACCAATTCGAATTTAATTGTCAATTAATGATCCATAAATTTGTCTAGACTTTCTTGAAAGAAAGTGCCCAAAATTGCGAGATTTCCATAATAGGTTTTCAAAATAATTGTAAGTTTCTGGTAGAAAGAAAATTTACATATTTCCAAAATAATAAATTTCCAAAATTGGAAAGTTTCCAAAAAATGGGAAGATTTCACAATTATCATAAAATTTCAGAAACTAGGATATTTCAAAAGTTTGCGAAATTTCATGAGGATTTCTAAACTTTGAAATTCCTAAATCTAAAATTTATCATAATTGGAAAGTTTCCATAATTGGAAATTTTTCCAAAATTGAGATCATGACAAAGTTTTCCGCATAACAATTATATGATTATGTCGAACACTAACCGACTCTGATACCACTGTTGGGACTGGGTGCATGTTGACATGGATGCGGGTTCGTAATTTTAAATTTAATTACGTGCAGCGGAAGATTTAGAATAAATAATTTCTCAAATTATTTAACCACACATCTAGCATGCAACCTTATGTTGTGTAGACATGATCATATATTTAAAATTTTGTAGAAACATAAACTAATTTACATGTTACCTCGTGTAACTCGAAGAAAGAGACGAGATCCAAGCGTAGCGTCCCTTAGAAGCTCCGCCTCTATTCGCGTCCACGCCGAGTTTTCTTCGGGATGACTTCGCAAAGCCACGAGTTTCATGCCGACAAAAACTACTAGATTCTCCAAAGGCACGACAAGAATTCCAAGAGAGAGATGGGAAGACTAACCACCAAACGAAGAACGGAATCAAGATTCCGGGAGGAAGGAAGGAGTTGCGCCTGCTTCTTCTTCTTCTTCGGCAGCTTCTTGGTGATGGTTGAAGCTCACGGCAAAAGGGGTTCTCCCTTTTAGGGCAGGCGGCACTAGAGGAGGGAGAGGGAGAGAAGGAGAGAGAGAGAGGGCTTATTTCTAGATCTCTTAGATTAATTTCCATGCCTTGCCTTGGTTCCTTTATATAGTAGCCTCTCAATCGCCAAGTCTCCTTTTCATGGAATAAATTTTCATAAGAAATTTATCATATAAATTTTTCTATGAATTATTCCATCATGCCAAGTTTTTATCATAATTTAATTTATGATAAAAACAACCATGTCTCCCTTTTCTTATGGAAAGAAATTTCTTTATATAAATTTCTTTATATAAATTTGTTTATCATGGTAAATCAATCTATTATTGATTTTATAAAATAAAATAAACCAATCCATGGTTCATTTTAATTTCCATGAAAATAAATCTCTTTATATAAATTTCTTTATATAAATTTCTTTATCCATAATTTTATAAAATAAACCACGCTCGGTTTATTTTATAATTTGAACCAAAAATTTGATTTTCCCCTTTTCTTGTGGTCGGCTAAACAAAGAGGGTGGGGACCCTCTTTAGCCGGCCAAACCCAAGCTAAAACCATACGAATTAAACTCATTTAATTCATCCAATAAGTCTTCAAAAGACTTAGTCATTTTATGCTTCCGATTCGTCTCTGATAATTTAGATTCGACTTATCTCTCTTGATCAAAAAATTCAATTTTCAACTCGTTTTAAATCCCTCGGATTACTCGTAGTGCGTGTGACTAAATAGGCTTTCGATTTATGTTGGTCGTCTATAATTAACCAATTATAGAACGATCATGAGTGGCACCTAGTAGTACATCATGATCCCCAATTAATCGAAAGATCAACGGTTGACCTCAGAAATTATTCTGAAACCCTTCAGCAGCTATAATGAATTGTGCCCCATTCCCTTCACCATCTTATACCCACTTGGTTCAGGACATGGTCTATGTGTGTCAGTCCCCACTAGGCTGACTACGTCATACCTAGCCCAAGTAATGTCTTTCTCGTCCAACGGATTCTAATTTTTCTCATGTATCTGAGATATTCATACTCTGATCATGTGATGCTCTGGCCAGAGGCTTCGAGTAATAATCTGACGATAGGCCTTGGGTATACATCTCCTCGCAAGGAGTGGTGAATCCTTTATAGGCTGTTCAAACATCTTCGGGCACTTCGGCTTATACCCAATCATCCTGGGTCCACTCCTCCTTGGAGATGCTTGCTTAAGATGTCAAAGTATAAGTCTTCATGACCAAGATGACTTGAACACCGCAAGTCAAAGGAACATCGCACTTAAGCTGCAGTAAGAACTTCATTGACATTTCTATATGTAGAATACCATATGAAGTTTTACAGCCAGTAACTCCAATGAACTAGTTCCCTTAACTAGCATTCATGTTTATCTCCGGACATCCCAATGTCACCAGCCAGTGAGAATCAGCTGATTAGAGAATAACCCATGCTAGTCTCAACAGAATTGATAGTGTCCGTATTTATCAATTCATCGACTAGGGACAATTTCAATATTTCACAATTGCACATGTAGAGATAATCACTAGTTGTGAATTCATCACAAATTCTCTCATGCTGTGAATTGTATTGCGGACATTCAGTGAAGGAGTTTAAGATCTCAATCAAATACACAAACATGTACACCCAAATAGTGAATATTCATTTATTAATGTAAATGATTACAATCATAAGGTGATTGCCTTAGGACACTTCACTCATATTACCAACAAAAAATTCCTTTAGTAATAATAACCTTAGAAGATGTTTAGAAAGTTTTAGAAATTTTCCAAGTACACAACCAAAATTTCTTTTGGAAAATTGTTTCTAAAACTTCTTTTGAAAAATGTTCTAAGTATTGAAAAATCAATTCCATCTTTAGTCTTAGAAATTTTTTTCAAACCCCACGAACTTTTGAAAAACCTAGGGGGAGATTCCTTCCAGGGGAGGAAACTAAACTGTTATATCACCTATTTTGATTAACTTAACTTTTTGAACCGGATTGCCATAAATCAAAAAGGAGGAGATTGTTGGTGCAGGCTGCACCCAAGTCGAACTTGGGTTTTGATAATGGCAAATGGTTCAAAAGTTAAGATATTATGTTGATCTAACATGTTCACTAAGTATACAGGAAAAGAAGCCTTAGGTACACTAGGCACGAAGTCCTGGTCGAGGATTGGGCACTAAGCCCTGGTGAGGAGCTGGGCACCAAAGACCTGCTCGGATGGTGGGCACGAAGTCCTGGTTGAGGACTGGGCACGAAGCCCTGGCAAGGAGCTGGGCACCGAAGACCTGCTCGTAAGGTGGGCACGAAGACTTGCTCGGAAGGTGGGCATGAAGACCTGGTCAGGTGAATCGGGCAAAAGTCCAACCGGAGGAGCCGGTTGGCAAAAGGTAAACTCTCCTGAGAGGAGTAGGTGAGGACGCGTTCCTCGTCGAGGGAATAGTAGGCGTCGGCTCGACCTAGGGCTCCATTTAGGAGACCCAAAGTCAGAACCAAGACAACTAAGGCTGTATAAACCTAATACTTTATTGCTTTGAGTTGTTTTGGACTAACCCTGAATGCAGGACTGAAGGAATGAGTTTTTGCAGCTCTGAACGCCTCAAAGGAGAGAGGCAGCAGCTGAGCAGGGCGCCCCCAAGGTCAAGGCAAAACAAGTTAAGCAAGAAAACGCTTCGGCAGCTCAATGGGCGGGGCGCCCCCATGCTCCCGGGCGCCTCGGATGCCTAGGGTGCCCTGGGTCCAAGCAAACGAAGCAACCAAAGTATATCCAACCGAGAAGCCAGCAAGACCAGGCCATGCAGGGCGCCCCCAATGTCCCGGGCGCCCCCGTCAAACCTCGAGTCCGATCCTGGAGGGATAAAGGCTGACCGAGAGATTTGCGGATCATTTGACACGTGGAGGGCGCCCCCAACGTCCCAGGTGCCCCCAGGTGCACTATATAAGGGGCTCGACCCCCAAGGCTTCAAAACACAGTTTTCCAACGCCTCAATACTCTTCGCTCAAGTACTCTGCTCCAGAAACTACCGATCTCGAGGTTCTAGCGCCGACGACAACCCCACGCACCGAAGAACGATTCACACCAGGCATCGGTAACGAAGTGTTAGATTTTAATTGTATTTTTACTGCACTATTATGATACAAATTCTTGTAATAACTTGCGCGATTATAGTATTGCCCGCAGTAAACAGTCAAGGACCGTGGGCCTTGGAGTAGGAGCCGACTGCGACTCTGAACCAAGTAAAAATTCTTGTGTTCGCGTTTGTATTTCTTTATTTCCGCTGCGTATTTTTCTCTATTCGAATCCGAAAAGTTTTCAACGATATTCATCCCCCCTCTATCGTTCTTATCGATCCAACAATGACTTGCGCCTTGCAAAACTAGAGACTAGCAAACTGATTGAGCTACACGAAGGGACATCAGATGCAAGGATCAACAAGTGTGAGCTTCTTCTCAACAAGCTATACACTATCAAAATACAAGACGACGAGATAGCTGCACAACTTCATGCAAGGATCCAAGAATTAATGAATGTTCTACACACAATAGGTCACAAGGTAGAAAATCGTGACGTAATAAGGTACACTCTAAACTCGTTTCCAAGAAACTCTTTGTGGGCATGTATGGTAGATGTGTATAAGGTTTCAAGGAACTTATCTAACATTAAGCTTGATGAGTTATTTTTTGAATTAGAGTTGTATGAACAGACTAACGCTGCACAAGTTGAGAAAGGTATAGTATTGTTTGTAGGTAACATCCCTCAATAGAAGAAGAAAAAGAAGTTGCAATCGATACCCGAGTCCAATTTCGACTCAGAATCTGACGACGATGGAATCAATCGTCCAGAGTTGGTCCGGATGGACCGGAATTACTACAAGATGATCAAGGGACAAAGAAGAAGGTGGTTCAACAAAAGGATGATCTAGCCGAACCTACTACTAGTCAGAAGGCGAAGAGTGAGGTAACCTGTTATGGGTGCAACAAGAATGGTCACTACAAATCGAAGTGTCCCAACTTAAAGGAGAACAAGAAGACTCGGAGGAAGAAGGCCCTCCAAGCTACGTAGGATGATCCATCTTCAAAGGACGAAGAAGAAGCTCCACACTCCAACCTCCTCGCACTGACAACCTCGGACAATCTCGACACCGAATTAGAATTAGAACCGGAAGAAAGCATCAGAACCGGAATGTTGTCAATTTCGGAAGACAGACAAATAACGGTAAGAGGCTATCCCGAATTGTAACTTTACAATTTGATTTTATATTTGTCTCATAAGTTGGCCAAAGTCAACGTTCGGGTTGAATCCCTCCGATAAAAAGTTAAAACCCTGAAAGAGGAAGCCAACTCTAGCTCCTTAACTAAATCAGTTCAGGAAGGAACGTCAACTCAAGTCCAAAAACTTGAGGAAGAGAATTCCTCCTTAAAAACTCAGGTAAAGGAACTTAGAGTTGCGCTAAAACGATTTACCTCGGGTTCCAAGAATCTTGACATGATTCTTGAAAAACAAAAATCAGTTTTAACCGATCCGGACTTGGTTATCGAACCAACTCACGCTATAGATTATATTACTCAGTATTGAACCAAACTAGAACCCGAGTCCAAGCATGAGTCCTAAAGTTAAGCATGACTAATCAAGCTGGACCAAATCAATATTGGATCCCCAATGATAAGATTCACATCTTACATTGCCCATATCGAGGCTTTAGTCCAGGGAGAGCCAATAGGAAAACCATCTTCATACTTTGATAAATTTTTTTGTGTTTTTCTGAATTGTTGTTTGATGCCTGTCTACTTTCTTTCTGCAATAATATCATGCTTAGGATTAGAAACTGTTAGATAAGGATCTGACTTGATTAAAACTTACACAACCTAGTATTAGGGTGGAGCGAGATGATAGTACGTTAGGGAAGCTTGTCTAAAAAGTCAGGTAGTGTAAGGCGTACCCTATGGTCTTTTTAGTCCAGTGGAACTAACCGAAGCTATCTCGCTAAATCCTCAACTAGTTAGACCAAGGTTTCTCAAAAGGTAATTTGAGAATAAAATTTTATTAAAAGGCTTTGTCTAGAAAAGGGTTGTTGATCCAATAAGGTCATGGCCAATGAAGGCTCCTGTGTCTTGCCAAGATCTGGAAGCCAATTATCCAAATTTATTTTCAATTTACTAATTTTTAAACTTGAATCTAACACAAGGCTCAATCAAATCATAATGTCAACATAAAATCAAAGATAAAATTAATGGATCTCACAAAATAGATAAGAATTCCCTATTTTGTCACTTAGAAATGGGTGAGATGCTAAGGACCTAAAAGTTTAGTCCAACCTAACTAATCTTACAAATCGAATCAATTTCACCTTTAAAGTTATGAAACTTAATTTTTGAATTTTAACTTAATAATTTTCAAAATTTACCTTAGTAATTTTCAAAATTTAACTTAATAATTTTTAAATTTTACCTTAATAATTTTCAAAATTTAACTTAATTTTTTTTAAACTCAAATTAAAAATTTCAAATTTAACTTAATTATTTTTTTAAAATACTCAAATTAAATTCAACCTAATTAATTTTCTAAATCCAAAATAACTTTTCAAAACTCAACTTACTCTTACAAATTTTTCAAACAAATATTTCAAAATAAATTTAAACAATTATTTCGAATCAAGTTAAAAACCTGTCTCACAAAAAATACTCATAGGATAACATGGTTGATAACCCAGATTGGGTGAGACAGACTAGGCAATGAAACTCAATCAATCTATCCTGACACCTCTAAATAAATGGATCCAAATCAGGATACTTTTTGTGTAGGAACATAATGGTTTGGACCAGTGGATGTTGGATAGTGGATGCTCTAGACATATGGCTGGGGATAAATTGAAGTTCACTAAAATCAAGTACAAAAACCTAGTCTCAGTGGCATTTGGCAACAATGACACACTTAAGGTAATTGGGTCTGGTAACATTGAACTAAATTCTGATTTAATTATCAAAAAGGTGTTATCAGTTGATAATTTTAAGTTTAATTTACTTAGCATTAGTCAACTATGTGATACTGGTTATGTAGTCGCATTCACCAACTTTGACTGCCTTATTAGGAACTTACATGACCCAGAAATAACCCTTAATGGAATTAGAAAAAATAATATTTATATTATTAACCTACCATCAACACCTAAATGTCTTCTGACCCATCTAGAAGAAACTAATTTATAGCATAGAAGACTAGGTCACACACACGAAATTAATTTCAAAATTAAGCCAAAATGGACTAGTTAAGGGAATCCCTAAAATTAGAAACTTTAAAAATTCAATCTGTAACCCATGCCAACAAGGTAAACAAACAAAATCAACCCACAAATCTATTCAATCAGACTTAACCCAAGCTACGCTTGAGCTCCTACACTTAGACCTATTTGATTCTCATTGAGCCAAGCCACTAAGTGAAAATCGATACTGCTTAGTAATTATTGATGATTATTCTAGATTTACCTGAGTCAGGTTTCTGGAAACCAAAGATGAAGCATTTGAATCATTTAACAACTTTTGTAAAATTGTCGAAAATCAAAAAGATACCCAAATTAAAAGAATTAGAAGTGATCATGGGGGAGAGTTTGAAAACCAAAAGTTTAATGACTTCTATAAAATTAATGAATATGTCCATGAATTTTTCTGCCCAAGAACCCCCCAACAAAATGGGATAGATTAAAGGAAAAATAGAAACCTTCAAGAAGTCGTCAGGACCATGCTTAACGAATATAGTTTAACTAATCAATTTTGGGCAAAGGTGATTAACACCGCTTGTTATATTCAAAATAGAGTCATAATAAATAAAAGATGCAATAAAACGTCTTATGAAACCTATTACCATAAAATACCCAACTTATATTATCTAAAGATTTTTAGGTGTAAGGTACATATCCTAAATACAAAAGACTACCTAGGAAAATTTCAATGAAAATCAACCCTAGGAATTTTTGTAGGGTACTCAACCATGAGTCGGGCATATAGGGTCTATAACAAACATACCCTTAAAATTGAAGAAACTATGAATGTTATATTTGATGAAGAAATTATAACAAAACCAACTATTTTACCTAACTCAATCAACTTAACCAACTCATCAAATCCAGCTACTTCAAATCAAGACCAAGAAGAAATTGAACCAATAATTGAACCAACAATTGTACCAATAATTGCACCATCAATTGAACCAACTCAAATTGGCGAACCCATTCATGTACCAACCCAAAACCTGCCAGCGGACCTAAGGCTGAACCAAGTTCTAAGAGATCTAAGAAACCCAGACTAAATCACCCAACTGACCAAAATGGGTGATCCAACCTTAGGGGATAGAAAAAGGTATTCCTATAGAAACCTCAGTCAGGTTGCACTGGATTCAAAGATAGAACCTAAAACTATAGAAGAGGCCTTACCTGACCCAGACTGGTTCATTCCTATGCAGCAAGAATTAGCCCAATTTGATAGAAACCAAGTCTGGGACATAATATCTAAACCAGAAGGTAAGTCCATTATAGACACTAAGTGGGTATTTAGAAATAAGTTGAGCGACCAAGGTGAAATAGTAAGAAACAAATCTCGCTTAGTAGCTAAGGGATTTGGTCAAGTTGAGGGGTTAGACTATGATGAAACTTATGCCCCTGTAGCTAAACTTGAGTCAATTAGGATGTTACTAGCCTTTGTAGCCCATAGAGGATTCAAATTATATCAAATGGATATTAAGTCTGCCTTCCTAAATGGATTTATAAAAGAGAAAGTTTATGTAGGACAACACCTAGGCTTCGAAGACCTTGACTACCCTAACTATGTATTCAAACTTAGGAAAGCCTTTTATGGGTTAAAACAAGCACCTAGGGCTTGGTATGAAAGACTATCCACCTATCTAATTTCTAAAGGTTTTAACCAAGGTCAAATTGACTCAACATATTTGTTAAGACTTTAGAAAAAGACATTTGTATAACCCAAATTTATGTAGACGATATAATTTTTGGGTCAACGAACACTAATTTCTTGAAATACTTTATTAAAATTATGAAAAGTGAATTTGAAATGAGTCTAGTAGGTGAACAGGCCTTCTTTTTAGGACTACAAATTAAACAAATCAGGGATGGAAACTATATTCACCAATTAAAATATGCAAAAGAATTGATTAAAAAATTCAAAATGGATAGTTCAAAAGGTTTAAGTACCCTTATGACCAAAAATGCTAAAATAGATAACGACCCTGAAGGTAAGCCAATTAACTTAAAGTATTATGAAAGTGCTATAGGGAGCTTGCTTTACTAACTGCTAGTAGACATGATATCCTTTTTGCAGTAGGTATTTGTGCTAGGTATTAAACCTGTGCTAAGGAGTCCCACTTAACCGCAGTTAAAAAGATCCTTAGATATATTAAGGGCATCATAAATGTAGGTATTTGGTACCCTAGGATGTCTAATTTTGAATTATTAGGATTTTCTAACTCAGATTATGTAAGTTGTAAATTAGATAGAAAAAGTACAAGTGGGAGTTGTCAATTACTAGGGCAGAGTCTAGTTAGCTGGTGCAGTAGAAAGCAACATTGTGTTGTCTTATCTACAACTGAAGCATAATATGTTGCCTTAGAGGAATGTGTAGCTCAACTCTTATGGATGATGCATACCCTTACGGATTTCAACCAACACTATACCCAAGCTAAAGTATTTATTGACAATATAAGATTAATTAAACTTACAGAAAACCCCATTCATCATTCCAGCTAAACATATTGAAGTTAAATACTACTTTGTTAGAGATTACATAGCTAGGGGTGAAATCGTACTTACAAAAATAGATTCAAAATCTAACCTACCTAATATTTTCACTAAACCACTACTTGAGTCTGAGTTTAGTTCACTAAGAAGGCAACTAGGAATGTGTTTAGTAGAATAGGATTGATTTTTAATCACTGTTATTTTTTTTTAAAAATAATCCTATTATCTTGCAAATTTGTTTTCAAAATCATATTATTTTGAAAGTATTTTTCTGACTTAGTTTTTTCAAAAATTATCCCATTTAAAAACTAAGGTCTTTCTACGTAATGGACTTAGCTTAGGACTTAACCCTAGTTTGCATGTTATTATAGATTTAGAAGTCAACATCTCACAAGCACATTAGGATACTTTGATTGATAACCTAGCACTACAAGAAAATTAGGATTCCGCAACACTTAAAAGACAATGCTTTTTAAAAAAATCGTTGTCTTTTTTCTTATTACAACGCTTTTAGTGAAAAGCGTTGTCTATGTTTTTTATTTCTTACTAAAGACAACATTTTTTAAGTAAGTGTTGTCTGTTGATGTTTTTTTTGGGGTCAAAGACAACACTTGTAAAAAAGCGTTGTCTATAAACGTTTTTAAATATCTGCCATAATGAACTTTTAATAAGTATTGTGTATGTTCGCTACTTAACCTCTAAAATTCCTCTCCATCAAAATGTATCAAAATAATAATTTTAATAATAAAAACAAGAGCAAACAAAGGGGGAAAAGTCAAAATAATAATTCTAAAAAAACAAGAGCAAACAAAGGGGGAAAAGTCAAAATAATAATAATAATAATAAAATAACTAATTTTCTTTACGTTATGATATAACGTACCCTAACCCAATCCCTTATTTGCCCGAAAACAAAAGCCTGTCGCACGCCTCTCGCCGTCTTGCGCCCGACCGTCTCCTCTCGCTCCTTCGTCGCCCACCATATTCCGTCGGAGTACAGGTTAGTCCTCCACTCTTCTCGCGACCTCTGTTCTTCGATCTCACATGTCGATCCTACCCCCTTAATCTTGCTAGATTTCACTTATAAATCAAAAGGAAAGCATTCTGGACAACTACTAATTCATAAGGTTTTTTGAACTTGCCACTTCTAGGTCTTTCTTCTATATATTTATTTTATTTACCAAAGAATGTTTTTTTGATCATAATCACAAGCTTTTCTCTAAAATATTTATGTCAGTAAATACATCGGCATCTGTTCTTGTGGATAGGAGTTCAGACGAGGAGTTTTTACACATTTTTCTTTAACATAAGGTTGAATCGCCTGCTGTTGCCATGAAATCTTGTTTAACAAATTTAATTATTTTCATTTACTTCTTAGTTAACCGCCATTTCTTTCCTTTCCTACACAAAAAAATATGAAAGGTTTATGTTGTACCTTTGAATTCTGGCTAGCATCCATCTGTTACATAAGTGATCAGCTGGTGTTCTAGTTTTCAATTCTCGTGCCCTTAATATTAGCGGCAGTAATTAAGATTGATTAGATATAGGCATATGTGATCTTCAACAATTGGCTAATATTATTTACTAGGTATAGAATTGGACTTATAACCGTCTGATGAATAATTAGTTATAAATTGCTTTTCTTTTACTTTAAAACTATGTTCTTGAAAGATGTTCGAATTTCTGGTCAGTATTTCATGACTACTGCAAAGGTTATTTCATGAAAATTTGATCTTTGCTTGAAGCTACTGTTTTTTAACACTTTTGGTTCTTAACTTTTTATTGGTTGACAAGTTCTCATAGTGACACTCCTAACTGCTAACTCTCTATAACATATATGTCTATATAAATCTTCTTTTATTCCATGTCAGACAAATATTATTCCAGCTTTTTTATGTATCTAATATTTAACTGATGTGTAGTTTCCCAGCATCATCTTGTGAATTTGCATCGATTGTCCTAATGCAGGCCCTGTTGTGCGAACTTTCTGTTTAAAATTAATTTTGTGATCTTTTGCGGGAAGTTTATGTTTTGGTTTTGGTTTTGTGTGCTTTTGCTTTGCTGTGAGGATATTTTTTTTTCTTTTGTTTGGCGATTTTCCGTGAGGTTTTTGTGGCTTTTGGTTTTCCAAGGATAGCTGGATCCTAGGGTTTTGGTTAGCTCCTTTTTCTGTTTAAACATGATTTCCGATATAATACTACAAAAAAGACTAAGCAAAAGCATAGAACAAGCACAACAAAAGCATGGTAAAAGGTCATGACATTCGTTGGAGGAGTTGCTCGGTGAAGTTCCATCAGATAAATATGGATGATGATGATGACATACAGATTTTGTGTGAAGATGATGTTTTACAGGTATAATACAAGTTATAGTTATATTCATTACTATTATAGAGTTATGAACATAATATAATCGACATGTCTATTTGCATCTTAGGGTAAATCAGTTGTATTAACATTGGAATCTAGCACAAATATTGTTGCATACGGTACAATTGTTTGTATCAATGGACCAGATAAAATGCTTCATGGTGTTCCATTTCCCAATAATTGCATTCGAGTTGCTATTGATGAAGCATTGGACAAATTAGCACCTTTGCCATATCCAATTCCAAGTGAATGTGAAGTAATTGGTGATGCTGTAGGAACTCATGTGGCTTGGCCACAACACTTGATAGTGAAGCAAGATGAGGTATATGTGATATTATATTTCAAATTTAATTGTTGATTTTTTATTATTCAACTTATCTAACTTGTTTACATCTGAAATTATTAGAAGCTTGGAAGGAAGAACTTTGAACAATTAAAAAAGAAGCATACTTTGTCAACAAGTATCCCAAGATCATTACATATGTTATATTGTTATAGTAAGCGTGCTCTAGAGGAAGGCAGATATATATTAATGCGTCTAGATAATGATGTGTTTGACGATGATTGTGAACTTTTTCTGCACCTTGAGGACATCATTTCTTTGTATCATTTGAATCCAATTTCAGGCAATCGTGTTGTTGGCTACATATGGTAAGTGTTTTGATTTAAGTAATTTCAGAAACTTCTTCTTCAAAGATAATATTTTTTTTCATTATCGAAACATTATGTGTGACCATTATGTTTTCTTCACATTATTGTACAGTATGTTAATTTTATTATCTTTGCAATGACAGACATCTTTATAAGAAGACGCTGAAAGAAAATAAGAAAGATAAATTCTTATATATGAATCCACACAAGATCCCACATATGACAAAAACTACACATGACAAAATAGGTAAGCTTGAAAGGCTGAACCAAAAGGCAAGTCTTTTAGCAGATAGGCTAATTGGTGCATCAGCAAATCAACTAGTTTTGGTGCCATGTAATATTGGGTAAGTAAGAATTAAAACATCACTTTAAATTGCTTCTTTCACTAATTTATTGAATTATATGCACTAATTATATGTCTATGCCTAGTTTCCATTGGATTCTCACTGTCATTGAACCTTACAAGGATGTTATTTATTTGTTGGATTCCCTAAGTCACCGCATTCGCGATGAGGATTGGAAATATATAGTGGAAATGTGAGTTTATATTTTTTTAAGTAAACATTTTTTAACTCAATAAAAAACTCATATATCAAATATTATTACTTGATGAAGGGCCTTAAGATTGTTTAATTCAAATAAAGGAGGGAAAGGTAGATAGAAAAAATGCTAAGTGGGAAGTACTAAAGGTATGTGTAATTTTGTTTAACATGTATTTTAATGTGTATATTTGTCATTAACAATTTGGCTCTAATCATCATAGGCTCTTCAACAACAAGATGCAAAACAATGCGGTTATTATGTGATGAGATTTATGAGACAAATTATTGAAGAGATTGAAACTATCAAGAGAGATTCACTACGATTAATAGTAATATTATTTTGCTTAACTCAAATTATTAGTAAAATTTACAAAGTGAGTTTTGATTATTTTTTCAATTAACGTAATAAGTGTGTGTGTTCATAGTTCACAAAAGCAGAGTATTCTCGAGAAGAAATTGATGAGGTGCGGTCCGAGTTGGCAGAATGTATACAAGATCATATTTATGAGTAGGTATGTAATGATGATTGCCATAATTCTATTTAGAATTAAGTTTATGAAATGATGACCATCTTTTTCCCATTTAGTTAAAGCTAACATATAAATTGTGAAATGTATGCTGCTATATGTTCCATCTTGTGTGTTCATTTAGTTAAAGCTAACATATCATTTGGATCCAATTTCAGGCAATTGTGTTGTTGGCTTAGATGATGTTCATCCAACATTGAAGAAACCATTAGCAAAGTTCACTACGGATCGAAAAGTAAGTACCTTTGATGACTATTATTTTCGTGTAGAGATAGCACTTTTTTCTCATTCTTGTATCATTTTTTTTAGTTAATATTTTCAATAGAAGAATGCTAGTCTCTATTTTCACATATTTAGTAATCATCAACTTTTCTTTGCCATACAATTTTCTTTACGTTATGTATTCTATAAATATTATTACATCAGATAAAATGCTAATGGATTTCTTGATGCTTGATTTGGATCTATGTGAACCATTAATAAGTATTATGGCACGTTTAACTTGCTTATGGATTTTATTGGTGTCGTTTATCACATTCATTAATATCTTATATTATTTCACACAGTATCTCTAACATCAAATTTTTATTTTGATGCAGTGTTAAATCATGGTTAAAGAGTTTGAGAAGTTGAGCCCAAAGAAAGGTGCAGTCATAGATGTCGGTGAAGGATATTTTGATGATGATCTTACTTAATATGGATACACTATTAATTTGAGGATTGTGCGTCCATATATATTTTTTGTTTCGATAATATGAAGTTGTAACTTTTGTTAAATAGTTATATTTTAAAAAAGATTTTAGATGCTTATAATTTTTATTTATGGATATTCATATTTACTATTATGCATGTATTGTGTGGATATTTTCTGTATATTTTGGTAAAATAATTATATTTTATAAAAACACAACACTTTCTATCCATTTAAAAAAAGTCTTGTTTATTAAAAAGACAACGCTTTTTAAGCGTTGTAAAAACATTTACCTTGTACAAAATAACAACGCTTTTTAAGCATTGTAAAAGCATTGTCCTGGTAAAAAATGACAACGCTTTTTAAACGTTGCAAAAGTGTGGTTATTGCAAAACATCAACAACGATATTTAAGTGTTGCAAAAATATTGTCTTCATAAAAAACAACAACGCTTTTTAAACATTACAAAAGTGTTGTCTTTGCACAAAATGACAACGCTTTTTAAGCGTTGTCTTTGAACAGGCTTTTAACAACAGTGCTTTTAACAACGCATTTTAAGTCACATAGACAACGTGTAAAAAGCGTTGTTGTTTAACTTTTTTCTTGTAGTGTAGATTGGGTTGAGATGCTTATGCCTTGACTTAAAATGCTTTAAATCAGTGCATCAAGAGCAGTTGGGGCGATAAATATAAGTGAATAGTAATCAAGTTAAGTAATCAAACTTAGAATGTCTAACTTGATCAGACTACTTAACTTGACTAACCCAAGTGAAAGCTGCTGTTGTATAACAGTTAGTAAGTAGCAAACTGGGTTAGACAGGGACCGAAAGGAATTGATTTGATTCATTTTTCTTTAAATTCTTAAATGCATGAAATTTTTTTTCATGTTGGGTCTCACTAGGATTATCAACTTGGTTCAAATCCTATCACTTTTTCTACTTACTTGGTTCATTACTACTAATTCTTGCTTAGTTCATAATTCAAATGCATTCTTAATTTATGTTGCAAGAATAATCAGCTCTGATACAGAATTTTTTTCTTCCCTTAATTAAACTTTTCTTTCAAAAATATGTTTTTCTTCAAAAAGAATGTTTTTTATATATATATGGCAAACGGGGAGAGTTGAAAAGTAAAGTTAAAATTAAAGAAAAATGAAGTTAAAGTTAAAAATTGGCAAAGGGGGAGAGTAGAAAAATTAAGGGGTGTTTGGTTTGGAAATTTTTTTTCTATTTTTCATTTTCTATTTTCATTTTTCTATTTTTTTGATCTAGTTTTTAGAAAGCGAAAAATGCATTTGGTATGATATACTGTAATTCTATTTTCTAGAAAAGAAAACTGAAAACTGCGTTTGGTATGTTAATATTGAAAATTATAAATAAAATATTTTTTATAAAATAAAAATCGATGCAGCATTATAATTCCTTTTAGAAATAATTTTTTAATTTTTTAATCAATTTTTTTTTAAATAATTTTTTAATCAACATTTCCTTTTAGAAAAAATGAACCTCTCATCGAAATTCAAATAGTTACAAATTGAACTGAGATACCTTCATTGACAATATAAAAACATATTTTAAATTTGTAGATCATATATTGCAACTTCACAATTCCCAGTTATAGCCTCAAAACCGAGAAAGATAATTCCCAATTGTAACTTCATATTCAACAGGACCTCAGGCTTGAACATCCTTTCATTCAACAAAGCAATCAACAGCGTGTTCTTGTAATCAAGATCGTGAAGCCAATCCTACTTTCCTACACAAAGATTCCTTAGAAGTAAAGAGAGTTAAAAAGAGGATAAACGATGATCTTAAGCATGCACAATGAATAGTTAAATGTAGCACCGAAGAGTTAAACATGAAAGGATAAACGATGAATAGATCTTAAGCATGCACAATGAATCAATGAAAGGATAAACGATGATCAAAACTATCTCCTATACACCCACTTTTGATCTATCATGGTATGCGCAGCATAAATGCAACATAACTTACTTGTGTAATACCCCTAGGGGAAGTCCAATCTCACTACCTCCTTGAATGAGAGATGTCTTGAACCATCACTAGACAATATGGGCATATCACCAATCTATCATCATACTATAATTATAGTATATATAGTTTTTTGGAATTGCTAATATAATTTGATATAACCAATGGTTCACAACAAATTATCATTATAAAGAGTTCTCCTGGTTTACACACCCTAATTTTCCATTGACTTAAAAAGTAGGACCAGGTGTTGAAAAAAAAATAGGGACACAATAACAATAGCTTGTGGCTACTGAAATCAAAGGTATTGTTGGGTTTTGCTGCTGAATTCAAGGATTACTGCTGAGAAAAAAAAATCAAGCAGCGTATATTTCAAATCGGTTCCTAATTCTTTAGACTGGATTGTCAATTGTTTGGAATATGTACTGTAGGCAATGAACAAGTTGCTCTGTTAAAAAAAAAGGAAGAGAGGATAAGGAACTTGTATCAACCTCAACTGTTTGTGCCAAGTTTAATCTCCAATTAAGTTCTGGTCTTGCAATGTCAGTTGGTGTTTTGTTTGTTCCCTAAAACCATTCTATAGTGATTCAAAAGTCTTTGAGAAAAGAAAGTTACTAGAAGTGCATTTCCAGATTGCTTAGTTCTAGAACTCTGCATGAACAGAATTGAGAGGTTGTATTTCTAATTGTTAACAGCTGGGCATCAATGTTGTTTCCCTTTTGGACCATACAATATTAATGTATTTACTGAGCTAATCAAGGGGTGAGTGTCGTTGATGGTTGAAGAAAATACAGATGAAAAAAAAAGGAGAGAAAAACATGAACCTGATCTTTGGAAGCAAATTCTGCTATTGAATGTTATGATCAGGAATTAAGATTATAGAAATGGCTGAGAGTTAAGTTTTAAGGGCTGAAATTGGTGTTATTAAACCTTGTTTTAATTCCCTACTAAGGCAATATGAAGTTTCAGAAACTAAATTCTGAAAGCAGTTGGAAAATATGGAGCTGCTGTTGGATCGAGAAAACCGATAGAAGGGGGGTGAATATCGGAAAACTTTCGGATTTACGTAAAGAGCAATTGCACAGCGGAAGTTAAAAACACACAACGCAAACACGGGAGGTTTTACTTGGTTCGGAGCCTGTGTCGACTCCTACTCCAAGGCCCACGGTCGTTGACCGTTTACTTTGGCAATTCTATATAGGCGCAAACAGTTTACAATAATTTGATTAAAAAAATAAGTGCAGTAAACAAAACACGCTCTTCTTTACCGACGTTCGGAGTAGATCGAATTTCTCGGAGCAGCAGGACGTCGTCGGCTCGTGTTGGAAGGTTTCCGGAGCAAGGCGCGAGAGCAGAAGAGCTTTGAGGCGTTGAATTGAAGTGTTGTTCTGAAGCCTTGGTCGAGGGTCCTTTATATAGGGCTTGGGGGCGCCCGGGACGACGGGGGCGCCCCCCACGTGGCCTTTGATCCGCCAAAGTCTCGGTCAGCGTCTATCCTCTGGATCCGCATTGACCGGGGCGCCCGGAGCGCTCGGGGCGCCCGGATTAACCGGGTCAAACGTTATCTGCTTGACTTCAATGGCTTCTGGTTTAGGGCTTGCGCATGGGGGTGCCCGCAGCGCAGGGGGCGCCCGCAGCGCAGGGGGCGCCCGGGAGCAGCGGGGGCGCCCGAGAGCACGGGGGTGCCCGACCCAGTAGCTATTCGAAGCCTTTTCCTCTTGACTTGTTTTGTATGCACCTTGGGGGCGCCCGGGAGCACGGGGGCGCCCGCAGTATGTACTGTCGAAGCGTACTTTTTGCTTGTGTGTTTTGTGTTCACCTTGGGGGCGCCCGGGACACTCCGGGCGCCCTGGTCAGCTGTTGCCTCACTCCTTTGAGGCACTCTGAGTTGCAGACACTCGTTCCTTCGGTCCTGCATCCAGGGTTAGTCCAAAACACAACAAAACATCAAGTGGTTAGTTTATACAGCCTTAGCTGTCTTGGTTCTGACTTTGGTCTCCAAAATGGAGCCCTAGGTCGAACCGACGCCTACTGTTCCCTCGACGGGGAACGCGTCCTCACCTACTCCTCTCGGGAGAATGTACCTGATGCCAACCGCTCCTTTGGTTGGACTTTTGCCTGACGGTCCTTTGCCAGGTCTTGGATACTGGCAGTCCTTCACCAGTTGCCTAGCTGTCCTTCGCTACTGCTTTGATACTGGCAGTCCTTCGCCAGTTGCCTAGCAGTCCTTCGCTAGGGCTTGGATACTGGCAGTCCTTCGCCAGTTGCCTAGCAGTCCTTCGTTAGGGCTTGGATACTGGCAGTCCTTCTCCAGTTGCCTAGCAGTCCTTCGCTAGGGCTTGGATACTGGCAGTCCTTCGTCAGGTGCCTAGCAGTCCTTCGCTAGGGCTTTGTATCCTGGCAGTCCTTCGCCAGGTGCCTAGCATTCCTTCGCTAGGACTTTGTCTCTGCACACTAGAGTAACTTGTTAGAAAACAAATAAACTTAACTTTGAATCCTTTGCCAATATCAAAACAAGGTTCGATATGGTGCTTCCTGCACCAACAGCTGCTACTTAGTTCTTGCCCGAAACTTTTGACTGAAAAGCAATGGCTTCAGAATCATCTACATGGATAGGACTGAAGAGCTGATGTAACCAATTTGAATCAAGAAACAAAAACATAGAAACAAAAATGAGGATAAACATTCTGAGAAGAAAAAAATGGAAACACTATAGAAAAAGAGGAGCAGAAGCACAAAAAATTCCAGAAAGATGAACACTGAGCGCATCGCATTTGCATCCAAGTGGGCTATAAAAGAAAAGGCAATTTTTGCAACTTGGTTTATGATTCTGTTTTGCACGATGCACATAAACCATGCAGCATGCCCAGGTTCTTACAACTTTAATTAGTTGCACAAATGATATCCAAGCCCGGAGAAATCCACACGATCCTAAATCTAAAATTGTAGCCTTTCTTAAGCACAATTGTCAAGTTCTATTTTCCAAGGAAATTATCCACATTATCAAGTGCATCAAAAATCAGCGTCCTACTTCCAATCTATCATGGAGATAAACACAGAGTTGCTTCTCATGTCAGAACCCAAGAACAATAAATAAAGATGGAGTAAAGGCATTTGATTATCAAAATGGAAACACTATAGAAAAAGAGGAGTAGAACCATAAAAAATTCCAAAAAGATGAACACTGAGCGCATGACATTTGCATCCAAGTGGGCTATAAAAGAAAAGGCAATTTTTGCAACTTGGTTTTTAGAATATCAGATGCCACAAGTAGGCTTAACTCTTCAAATAAACCATCCCACTGCTTGTAACAAAAACCTTCCAAAGGTAACCAAAATTCAAAAAGAAAAACAGCCATTCATAACAAAATTGCTAACCACAAAAGGCTAAAACCAAACATTAGCTAATTACGGATGATGCTCCACATAATCATTCCACATATGGCTTGCAATTTCATCACGTATGTGTCCCATCTGAGCTGTTTGGCTTGGATCAATTGGAAATGGCTTTTGATTATCAAAATCATCTTCAAATCCAGACATGAGCATATCATTAGAAGAGTATTCCATAAACAAATTATCCATTGCATGATGCCGACGTATGAAATTATGCACCGCACAACATGCAACTAGAATTAATCTTTGCCTAGTAATTGGATAGTTTGACATATCTTTTAAAATTCGAAACATTGCTTTGAGCACTCCAATGCATCGCTCTATAATATTACGACATGTGCTATGCCTATAATTGAATAACTCTTCCTTCCCTCTTGGTCTGCCTTGGAGCCGATAATCTCTCAAGTGATAGCATCAACCACGATACGGAGCAAGAAACCTCGGCATATTTACGTAACCAGAATCAACCAGATAAAATTGATCTGTGATAATATTTCCATATTAATAATGTAAAACACCAACATAAATGAATATACATAATGAGTTTTTTATATTACTTACCACCGTAAGGTTTAGGAAAATTATTTTCATGCCTTGTCAGTGCGTCTATGAAAACTCTAGAATCATTTGATGTCCCCTCCTAGCCCGTATACACAAATATAAAAAGCATATCGAAGTCGCAGGCAAGCATCACGTATTGTGTAACAATCACCTTTCTACCACGAAAAGATGTATGAATTGATGTCGGTGCCCATGTCGATATGTGAGTCCCATCGATAGCTCCAAAGCAATTCTAAAATTACATAATGTCTTAGTAAGAATATATTATTAATGTAACTTGACACATTAGTGTACAATACGTATCTTAAAAAACAGAAACCACTTAGATTGTTCAATATGTGAGGATGGACACCATTGTATTCATATGGTCGAATTATATACGTGTCCAATCTACAAACAGCTCATAAAACTCACTTGAACCACTTGCTACAAGTGTACAATGAATGTTGAAATCGATCGGCACATATTCAATGTCGTGTGTTGTGCCCGATGATTAGTAAGAACATAGCAACATCTTCTTCAACTGTAACTTTCTTTCCATCTTGTAATAGATTCATCTCTTTTAATGTCCTACAAAAATTCACAAACACATGTTTTGACATACAGAAATTGTCAAAGCAAACTTGGGGGTACCCATCAAGTATTTCTTGAATATACATCCTCCCAGTAAGAGATGAAGTCCGACACGGCATCCGATCAATATATCCAAGAAATTGAGTCGTGTCATAAAAAAAATCATTTGCAAGAACCAAAACTATAAGTAAATTAATATCTGGGCCTAATTCATCATATTCTTCATCAGAGCTTGACATGATCTACGACAAAATGATATTAAAATCAACACACACATGCATAAAATTAATTATAGATTTATCTCAACACACAGATTTCAAAATATCAAACATGTCTTAAACATAGTCTTCAACATTAAATTTCAAATAGTCTTCAACATTAAATTCCAAAATATCAAACATGTCTTAAATATTCAAGATACAAAATCAAACAAACACTAATAATGAAATAGTCTTCAGCTAGGTAATAAAAGAAATCCCCATCAACTTGTCAACATATGACCCTACACACAATCAAGATTGAGGCAACCCAACAATTCAGCCCTCCTATTTGATGGAATTTTCAAGAAAATATCTCGTAGACCAGGCTTAAGGAAAGCTTCTGTAGCTTTTGTGTA